>CAEFZX010006716.1:0-19419 GCA_903066825.1 Alfaro cultratus
TAGTTCCTGTTTTTCCACCAACAAAATGCGCATCTCCCTCCATTGTTTACATTTCTGTCGCATAGAGACGTCGGTCAGTCGACAAGACGCGTAGAGGAAATACAATGAAATAACAAAAGAAGATAGTAACGCAAAGTGATTTTGATAAGTAACTGTAGTCTGACTACTGGATTTGAAATAGCAACGCGTTAGATTACTAGTTACTGAAAAAAGTGCTCCGACGTCACCGTATATAAGCCGCTCTCGGTTTTCCACAAGGAGCCAGCAGAGGGCAGCGTCCTGATAAAGCTGCTGGATTTAAGGACGTTAGCACTTTCTTCTTTGATTTCCAATTTTGACTTCCAATGATTCACTTCCTGCTATAGCGCCCCCTGGCGGTTGAAGAAAAATACACAGAAAAGCTGCACCGGGCTGTAAACCGCATGGTTCAAAGTGTAGGAAAAAAGTAGCGGCTTATGGTTTATTAAAATACTGATGGTCACGGATCACGGATGCAAGCAGCCGAAATGAGTTTTCTCCGTATTGTGTTGGGGTCTCCCTTAGAGAGAGGGTGAATCCCCAGTCTCAACAGGGACTTCTCTTCCTGTTGAGAGGAGCCAGTTGAGGTGGTTCAGGCATCTAGTCAGGATGCTTCCTGGACACCTTCCTGGTGAGGTGTTCTGGGCACGTCCCACCAGGGGAAGACCCAGGACACGGTGGAGGGACGATGTTTCTCTGTTGGCCTGGGAACGCCATGGCAGAGGTTAGAAATGAAAGCAAGTGTCAGGAGGCTGGATTTTGGGTTCTGTGTGGGGTTTGCCTTCCTCAGTGTCCTCCAGAGGGAGCCAATGAGCCGCTGTGGATGATGGACCTGCTGTACATCTTGCACACCTGCAATTCATCTGGGCTCATCAGCCAAAGGATAAGATGAGTTATTGCCAGTCCCTCAATGCCTGAGTGTTGGCCTTTATGGTACTCCAAGCTTTTCAGTGTTCAACCGTTGACACTCTTTGTGTGAAGGTTTGATTAGCTCTTCGACTCACCTCTACATGTCCTTCTTTAATGGTTTCTTCTGAAGAAGTTCCTGGATTCCTCCCTTCAAATCCCTCTGGTTTCCACCTCCAGATCACATACCACTGCTGGCAACATCCAACTCCTCTTCCTCATACCTGCGAACCTGTCCATCCTCCACCACCCAGCGGTTGTCCCTCTGGACAGTCTCAAGATCTCCCTGACACCAAGACGCTTCCCCACACGGGCCGGTTCCAGCCTCAATCTGCCATCCCCCCCACAGATTCTTTCTCCGTGCCACCAGTAGTAAGAATCACATTTTTGCTTCTACACATTTTTACGTATTTTATTTTGCATTTCATCTCCTGCCACTCACCGCTGTTCACTCTGTTCCAGTACCGTCCCAAACTCCTGGCTCCCCAATCTCCCAGACTGAAGACTCACATTCATGATCATCTTTGTACAATAAACTTTATCTTTTATCACCTGCCTCCTGAGTATGTTCTGTATGTGGGCAAAGAAACTACCCAAAACCATGACAGCAAGGTGTCAAACAATGATGACACTAGTTACAAGCAATGAGCTGATGAATGGGTGGAAAAAGAAGCCAAATTAAAAGGCCAAGTTTTGAGATTACCTCAGATGGCAAGTTAAATCTAAGTTTAAAATGGTTGTAGTCTTAGGAGCCTATTGTCACCATCTCTGATTGGTCTAATGAGATTTCAGTTAATCTGGCAACAGAGTCAGATAAGACAAGGAGGACATCCAATCAGCCTCCTTCCTGTGGCCACTGATTAAGGGTTGCTGCCTCATTAATCCTCAACAATTGCTTTGGCTCACGGTAATTAGTTGATCTATTTTAATCAAAACAGGATGTTATTGTTTGGAAGGAGTGCTACTGTTGACGATGGGAGAAATTACAGGCCTTTCGTGTGTCTTGGATGCTGTGATTGAGATATTAGCGCTGCCTGAGTGAACCAGATGGAGACGTCCATCACCACAAAGAGCAGGCCTACTGGCTTCTGTGGTAATACTTTTGTAAACTTAGGCAGTTACTGTAGGTCTGAGTAGTACTGCTTTGTCACGTTACAAGCCCTAATGTGAGTCTACAGTCCCCATACAGCACTGGAGGCTTTTCAGACTTTAATTTTCATATTGTAGGTTCATTCAATGAATTAACTTGGAATGCTTTCAGTCTAAGATCCAACAGAGGACAACACCAACTGAAGGCTGACATAAATCATATGGTATGTCATAGATATGTGTGTGTATGTGCATATAGTGCGTTGTGTTCCCTGAAAAAAAATCTTGCAGTTTAAACTTTTCACAGTGGGAGTGGTACATTTTTTTCCCTTCCAAAGTCACCTTTATCTTCCTCTTAAAATTGCATTTAAACAGCACACTGGAAAAACTGAGGAAATTTTCTCTCAATATGCAAAACTCTGTTCACAAGGCCCTTTATGGCTGTCCTGTGATGTATTTTTGAGATATGCAAATATGACATTTCTTCTCTGTGATTGCACTTCAAGCCCAGCTCTCTCTCTTGCTCTTTTTCTCTCTGTCATTCTCTCTGTCACAGCTGAGCAGGTGAGGCATCACCTGCTCAGCTGTGAAAACATTACAGCACATTGCAGCATCTGTTTGGAGCAGCTGAAGAGAACTTTACTGTCATTGTCCCTTATTTTCATTTGGCCAGGCCCCTGATTTCCCATTTACTCTAGTTAAAACATTTTTTACTCCTCACAAAAACATCCAGATTTGTGAGGTGCTCCATAAAATTGCACAATTTGAGTCTGTAAAGTCTCCAGCAGGGGTGCCCAAAGTCGTTCCTCGAGGGCCGGCATCCTGCACGTTTTAGTTCTCTCCCTGGTTGTACCAAAAGCCTTTTCAGCATGTCAGTGTTCTTCTTAGGCCTTCTAATGAGCCATCATTTGATCCAGGTGCATTAAACCAGGAAGAGAACTAAAACATGTAGGATGCCGGCCCTTCAGGACCCACTTGGGCACCCCTGCAGAGTGTATGTGAGGTTTTGGGTCATGACCAAAAGAACCAGGTCACCGATACAAGCGGCCAAAATGAGTTTTTGCAGTGCACACTTTCTGACATCTCAGGCACATGCTTCATCTGTGATATGCACACATTACACTGGAGTCACTTTATAATGTTTCTCTGTTTTTTAAGACTCAAATAGTTACTAATTAAATATTGTTGGCTGTTTTTATATTAAAACAAAGTTTAGGTTAATTATTTGCATATCAGTGTCTATTTATCCTAATGGATTTGGAATTAAGCTTTACCTTTTCAATTTAATTTTATTTATTAAAGTGACACACTTAGCAGAGATTAAACATTACTTGTATCTGTTTTACCACATCTGGCAAGCCTACAAACATTTAATTTATTGTTGAATATCTATAATAATATTTTGTCCTGCTAACTTACTGGTTATTCCCTTAACATTCACCCCCAAAAAGACATTGTAGAAACAGAACATGGACGTTTTGCTGCTTGTCAGCAACAAACGTTGGCAGAAAAATGAATGTCATTAATTTTGAAATAAAAGACACTTTTCAGAAGTAAGCTTTTTGTACGAAATCAATCTTGAACATGCACATACCACATTTTTTATTAAACCAGTTAACTCTGGTTTTCAGTAAATACTGACACAATCACAATGGAAGCACTTTCTGGGTTCCTGGCATGTCCCACATGGTGCATGATGCTGAAGGTCTTAACCTCAACACGCTGCTCTGCTGTAAAGAGGACTTGGCCTGATCAGAACTACCTCCAGCTTTAGCTGTGCACCTCAAATTGTGCACCTTAACAGGTATACCTAACAGGAGTGTTCATGAGCTCTGTCTGTTGGTGAAAAGGATTGTCATCTTTGATTTTGCTGAGCAGTGGTGGGTACAGAGCATCCTCTGAGTCCTTGTCTTATGAGGTTATTTCTGAGTCACTGTCAGGTTTTGCCCCAGCAGGGGGGCAGAAGTGTGTTAACTAACAATTGAATTATTACTTGTACTACTACATTAAATTATTGCTATGATCTTTATTATTAGATTAATTTATGCTAGATGGAGAGCGTGATGCTTTTTGACTTGAAAGAACTTCTTGCTCTATTTTTACCAACTTATTTACTCCTGCTCTTCTCCGTAGAACAAGTTGAGCTGCTTCTTTTTGATAAATGATAGTGTAATAATTTTAATAACATTAAAAAATCATCAGATTTATATTCTATTCTACAGAAATTGTACAACAATTAAAAAAATAGTATAATTGATGTATTACTCATTGTCCTATTTTTTTGGCCAATCCTACCATTATATGTAAACCTGCACCTTCTTACATAAACACAAAAATCAATAAAAAAATTATAAAATTCTCTAGACTATAAATTGCTAACATAGCCTGCAGTTACATAAATATGACTAAAACACTTTACTTGAACTATATAATAAGACTGGACAAAATATACGTAATATTAGACTTATTTGCCATGCAGGTGCCATGTTATCACCATCACTCAGCGGGTGGGTAATTTTCTGGCTTGGCTTTAATAAAGCACACAGGGCTGGCAATCCTCATATTCTGCTACAATAAACCTTTCATATGTCCACATGCAAAATAACTGAAAGCTTTAATAGACTTGTAGGCTTCCAGTAACTCTTCATTGAAGGAGACAGGTGTTTGTCTGCTTCTCTGTACAGCTGGTCAAAATATGGGTCCATCATACACAAGCTCATTGTTATACCACTGCAAGTTCTCAGGTTGAAATGCTGACGCATATATGGAGAATATACACTCATGTTTTCACTAACATAATTGGTTTAATTCAGAAACAACATACACATACAAGGGTATGTTGTTTGCTGGTTGGCAACAGGAAGTTCTTTTGCCAACCAGCAAAGGGCTAATGTAAACAATAACACTGAACTTGTCTGTAGGCTTGTATGTTTTCTCTACAAAATTTTGCAAGGTTAGAGCAAAGAGAGTGAGCAAACTCTGGAAAAGCTAAAACAGTTTTTAAAGGATTCTGTGATGCTCAGCCCGTAGCTTTTCTATGGGATTAAGAACCCCAGGGAGAACGTTAAGTTGTCTTCTCTCCAGTGAATCATTTATGAGTTTATATAAATGGTGAATTGCTTGTACTTGTCTAGGACTTTACTAAGTCCAGAGAACCTCAAAATATGTCATACTATATTCAGTCATTCGCCCAGACACACCCACACACATTCACACATTGATAGTAGTGAGCTATTGTATAGTAGTCACAGCTGCCCTGGGGCAGTCTGGCAGAAGGGCAGCTACCACTCACCGGCGCCACCGGGCCCACAGTGTCAGACAAACACACGACAGCCTTCATGAAGACCTTTTAGAAGATGACCAGCAAGGTCTCTCTGCATTAGAGTTTTCCTTTAAAATCTCTGTTTAATAATGAGGAGGTCAATGTCTGTTATTACGTCAGCTAGCCCCAGCTAACAGGCAAATGTTTAATGTTCAGGACTGAATGTTGAATTTGAACATTCACTCAACAAAAAGAAGTTTTTGCTGAGACTTTATCTGATCAGTTTTTACATATGAATCACAAGCTTCACTTTTGGTTGCAGCTTTCTGGTGTGTTCGCCTGGCAAGCATACAAGTCCTATAAATAGATTTTCATATTCTTCTGGTGTGACCTCACATTTCTCCACACTGCATAATCTTTTTAACAGTTTTAATTTTATGCATATTTCTCTTCCAAGTATGGCTGGAGCATGCTCCCTTATAATTTCTAAATCAATCTTTTGTTTTTGACCCTTGTCCTGGCATGTGAGTGATTTTTTGTCCACTGGCTCCATCTTGTGGCCTCAATAAGCCACTAACATACAGTTTTTGTCGACTTCCAGTCTGCAATGTTTTGACGGAAATAACGTTCCAGTTCGCGCCTGAATCTTTTGGAAACGTAGCTTCTTCTTATTCATTTGTTCTTCAGACCATCACTCATTGTTACTTCTTACTTTTCAAGCTGCACCAACTTCCTTTTCATACATAGTTCCAATAAACGTGACTTCATCAGTTTTTTTTACTTTGTTCAGCCACGTGCATCTTGTGCGTTTCTTTTTGGTGCATGTCGGGCACATCTTTACAAAATGATTTTTCTTTTTTTTCACTTGTTACATGATTGACCATAGGCTGAGCACTTTCAGCCCGTGCTTATATCCACACCTATCAGTCAATTTTCTTCTCATTGGACAATTTTGTGGATTTCCCCAAATGTTCCCTCTGACTATTTTAACAAATCAGGATTTACATGTTTAACATGTAAATACTGATTGACACACAATGGCTTTGATCACGTGCAGAATCTGATATTGTTAAAGTCATTACAGATTAAACATCCTGGAAGACGAGGTTTTCTTTTCAGCACTTGAAAAACTAGTTCCACTGATCTAATCTCCTTTTTTAAATGAATAAACAGGCCCCTGAAAGTAGCTGGCTCTTTCCTGTTGTTAAAAACATGGTGTCTACATCTACATGTCTTCACCACATTTACGCAGAAGTTCTCACCTAAAACAAGCTGAACAAGTCAAGACAGCAGACAAACAGCCTGACTACTAAACCAACAGGCTGGAGAGAGTACCATCAAGTTTGATTATCAGACTCTTGGTCAAGATGCCCTTCACCGCTGCCCTGTTTCCTTAAGGAAAATCCAGCAGCTGATCCCATTCAGCTGTCTGTGTGAGGGTCCTGGCTGGAGAACACTAAAGCTGATCAATACCCTGCAGATGAGGCAAACAGAGCCCCTCTCACAGCTTAACAGCAGAGAATTAAATCGACAGCAGAAAGGTGTTTTTGGTTTAAAAGGCCAGTATCATGTATTTTCCAGGCACAGTGTTGTTTTTTAGCACAAACCTTCAGTTATTAAAAACTGAAGGTTTTATATCAAATACGAGTTAAAAGAAATTTAACTTTGTAATTTAACATCTTGAAATTGGGCCTCTGTCTCTTTAAAAACTCCCTTTGTCCATGGATGTTGTTCAGAGACAGATGACGTTCAGGAGCAGATCAGAACCAGCTTTATTGATTTGACTGAATCAATAAAGCAGTCAGTACAACCGACAATCAGTACAGAAACAGAGCACAGTGTCAACGAATAAGAAAACTAAACAGTTCCTCACATCTAAACCAATCAAAGAAGATAAATAAAACTGAATGGTGAAGAACTACAGGGATTTGAAACTGTTCCATATAATTTCACTTCATCAATCAGGATGTTCTGTAGGACATCAGGTTTTAGATATGATGATTTCCACTCAAAATCATTGACCCAGTCCTGTGCTTTAATCCTGACCTGCGGGACAAACACTCAACTAAGATTGGGTGAACACACACACACTGCATTAATTACATCAATTCCAGAGAATGAAAGTCAATGAGCGAACAGTGTTGTACATTACATCTGAAAATATGTAGTAATCTTACTTTTTCTCACTACATCATGTTCTTTTCAGGGCTCACAATTCTCTAGAAACATCCCTCAACAGTCTTTGCATGTTTAGATGTGACTATGACATTCACATGACTCTTAGGAGGTCCAACGCCACCAGGCCACCTTCATGCGATCCCACACAGCGTCTAAAGAGTCAAAGGCAGGACGCACATCTAGGATGGAGAATTGATAATTTTCACGTTTCAGTTCTCCATCATAGTAGTCGATGACGTAGCGCACCTCCTTCCCACAGCGGTCAATGATCCAGTCATGGCGGTCAAAAGGCAGTTCATAGCTATGAGAAAACATTCAGTTAAAATCATGTAAATGCAGCAGACTGAAACACTTAGGATCTGTAAAATGAATTAAGGGGGATTATTAGTCATTATGATGTCATTTATCACGATAGGAGGTTTTCATCAAACAGTCATAAATAAGGTGTCATAAAATCAGCTACATACACCCACTGATAATGTACTGAATGTAGGCAAACCTAAAAAAAACAAACAAAAATGAAGATGAATCAGAGCAACGTAGCGCTTACCCCATCCAGTGGCGGACGCGGGCTCTGGGAGAGAACTCTTTGGCCTTCCCACCAAACCTCTTCAGTGTGGGCCCACATGGACACTCACTGTGAGAACAAGACCAGAAACAAACCGCTCATCGTTTGAATCTTAAGATACAATTCAAACTCAATAATACTTTATTGATCCCAAAGAGAAATTAAATGTAACTCATCAATTAAAAATTCTTAGCATTATTGTAGACGGTAATGGCTGTTGGCAGGAAAGATTTCCTGTAGCAGTCTGTATTACAGCAAATTTGCAGAAGCCTCTGACTAAAGACACTGTTTTTCTAAAACAACCTCATGAAGAGGATGAGTAGGGTTGTCCATAATTTTCTTGATTTTATTTAAAATCCTCCCTTGCATCATCATCTCCATAGGTTCCACAGTCATCCCAAAAACAGAACCAGCCTTCTACTTCAGAACTCTTCTGACCGTCACTTACCGTGCATGCAGGGCTTCCCACTTAAGGATCTCCTGCCAGGCCTGCTCATTGTTCTGATTGTGGATTTTAATAATGTTGGTCATGTCCTGGGGAGCGAGGTCATCATCCCGCCAGCGCCATCTACAAGGTAATATCAAATCAAAAGTCCCAAGTCATTAGTTTACCAAATACAACACAAACATTAAAACAAAAGACAACAGCTGAAAATGAAATGCATTTTAATAAAAGCAAGTTGAAAAGTGAAAAAATAAGAGCTTATTCTAGAAAGCAAAAAAATGCATGTATGTTTTTTGCCCAGGATTAAAAACCCAAATCCCAGACAATGTAGAAGTTCTGCAAATGTAATTAACAGTAATAAAAAAAAAAAATCCAAGAGATTTCCAAAGCATGAGTCAATATTTTATTCACAACAAAATCTGTTGCGTTAAATCTGAGAAGTCATACACATGTATTCATCATTAAATGAGATAATGTCAAAGCTGATGCATGTTAAGGTCCCACCATGTGGAATCTCCTCCCTTTTTCAAAACAGTCTGAAGACAGCTGGACATTGGCTTTCCCTTCTTATTTAAGCAGGCATCCAGCAACTTCAGTGTGGAACATTACATTTCAATTTTAATGATGTTCTTGTTAGGCAGACATCCAAAGTAAAAGGAAATGAATGGACAACCTTGGACAAAACAGAAACGACAACAAACTAGAGACTTGTGTTAAAAAGGGAACTCTAAATTCTGGTTGAGAGAGGAGCAAAAAAGAAACTAACATTACAAATTCTGAAACCTCCATGTTTCACACTGAAAGTTTTTTGTACCAACCAAGGCCCTGATCTACAAAGATTCCAAATAAGGACTGGTAAATTGCACAAAGAAAAAAAAGTGCACAAAAAGATGCACATGACTACAAAGATTGACTGCACAATTGATTAGAGGAGCAGCAGTGGTACAGACTGGCCTATTTAAAGGAGGAGTTAGAATGAGCCACTGGCTCTCTACATGGAGAATGTTGGAGAAGAGAGCGGCCAGAAAAATGAACAGAAAGACATTATGTTGGTTTCATTAAAAATAGACACTCCTCATACAATATACAGAGATTGTTGAGCTTAATGTATTTATAACATAAACAAGATTCAGTAACTTTAGATGCTAAAAAAGCATTTGACAAAGTGAATTGGTCATTTTTCTGTTCAATATTAAAAGGGTTTAGATTTGTAGATTCTTTGATTAACTGGATTAAGTTATTCTGCACATCACCAAGAGCAACTGTTACCATCAACAATGCAACTTCAAAGGACTTCATCTTACAGAGGCACAAGGCAGATGTCCACTCTCTCCATCCTAGTTTTCCATTTTTATTGAACCCCTTGCAGCAGCAACTCATCAAAACTCTCTTATAAAATGTATTCCAATTAATTCAACAGAACATAACATTTGTTCATATGTTACTACTACAGGATCCATATTCTTCAATGACAAACAATCAGAAGAATTTTCAAAACATCTAATTCCTCAATAAATTGGAATAAATCTGTAGTTCTCCCTTTAAATCATTTAAAATGGGAGACAATCCAAACCATAACCTTCCCTGTGATCTTAAGTCATATCCTGAGATTATGGATATGTAATCCATAATTACATATGGATTGTCAGAACTGTTTAATCTTAATTTCATACCTCTTCAACAATCAATACAACACAATTTGAAACAATGGTTAAATTGACCACTTCACCTGCTGGCAGAATAGCAACTATTAAAATGAAAATACTTCCTCAAATTAATTATTTTCTATGTTACCCTTCCAACCCAGTAACAAATCTTTAGATATTATAATCACCAAATTTTATTGGAAAAAAAAAGCCACCAAGAACACACTTCACAAAAATCAAAACAATATGGAAGGTTAGATTAATCACATTTCTATCATTATTATGTAGCCAATCAGCTGCAGTAAATGATTAAGTGGAACCAAAATCAGCAGTAAGTGGCTTAAATGAAACAGAACAATCATTTTGTGGGAAAATGCAGCTATCAAATTGCTGGAAATTCAATAATATTGCCAATATACACACCACTTTGGAACAATCTCACAATAAATAAAAACTCCTATTTTTTAGCTTATGGGTCTCTAAAGGCATTACACATTTTGAACACATATTTGGCTATAATAAACCCCTTTCATTTTCATAATGAATTAAACAATATAAACTTGATCATACTCAATTCTTAGAATATCTTCACAGTAAATATGACCTGGAACAACTCATTATAGAACCTAATTCACAAATTACTGGACTACTTAATATTGCATCTAGAAAGAAAATTCAGTCGCGATACAGAATGTTAAATAGGATTGATTCAACAATATCCATACTACTTTAAAATGGCAAATAGATCTGAATATAAACCCAGATGATGACTTCTGAATTAAAATTTGAAATACTATCTCATATATGACAAAAAACTCTAATCTTCAGCTCATTCAATATAAAGTACTTCACTGAATCCACTACACAACTCAAAGCATGCATAAAATGGGTTTGGCTCAGTCTGAATTAAGCAGAAATTATTCAAATGAAATCCCTAATAAATATTGTCATGCTTTCTGGATATGCAAACCTGTTGAATAATTTTGAACACAAGTAACTCCATCTCTCTCCAGGAGGTTTGGCTGCCTCAGCCCATTATCACCATGTCTTTGTTTATTAGAAGACATCACCAACATTATTTATGATGTTCCAAATACTAAACTACTACTTATAGCTTTAACCATTGCTAAGAAGACCTGTTCTTATGAAATTGGAAAACAAGAACCACCATCAGTCTTATACACTGGACAAATGTACTCAATGAACACATTTTAATGGAAAAATAACATCTGTGTAATAGACTTTATACTATAATGTGTTATGATTATTGTTTTTGCCCTGCCCTTCTCTTCTCTTCTTTTTTCTCCATTATCCTTCCCTTCCCATCCATGTAGTCCCTGTATGCAATATGCCTATTTTTATTTGCCTTTCATAATTTTACTTATTATTATTGTCATTATTACTTGTTCTTTTTTCAATTGGTCCACATACTGATAATGTCATTCATATCACCATCATTGCTCATACACTCTGACACACACTGTTAATAATATTCTCTTTAAAACACAATACTTTGTTTCTTTTTCTGTTTTTTTATTAATGTAATAGAACACATGTATTTTGTACTTTGATGTAAAATAAATTTCCATTAAAAAAAAAGAAAGTCATGTTGGGCATTACAACATTGTATACTATTTCAAATGAATTGCATTATTATTATTGGCACACTAGGTTTAGTCATGGTGTTTTTTTTTTTGTTTTTTTTTCTCCGAAGAGTTTTTTGCGGCGCTAGTGGCTCGCATTTTCCACAACAGTAGGCTGACAGGAAGGGGGAAGGAGAGGGGGGAGGACATGCGGCAAAGGTCGCCGGGACCAGGAGTCGAACCCGCGACGTCCGCGTCGAGGACTGGGGCCTCCAAACGTGGGGCGTGCTAAACCACTGCGCCACCACAGCACGCNGAAGGAGAGGGGGGAGGACATGCGGCAAAGGTCGCCGGGACCAGGAGTCGAACCCGCGACGTCCGCGTCGAGGACTGACTGTTTTTTGTTTTGTGATAATTGTATTAATAAACCTTTTCTGGGCTCCTGCAGAGCATCAAACTGTGAGTGTCCTGTATACAGTGATGGTATGTTGTAATTATTCTGTAGTCCTGCAGCTCAAAATCAGCAATGCAGGAAGATATTTCTAAACCATTTTTGACAAGCTATGACATATGTCATTTATTGTAAATATACCTCCTACTCGCTATAGTGACCACTGAGCTACAGTTTACCATTAAATATAAACGTAACAACAGGTCCAGCAATCTGGTTCAGGTTTAATGCATTGTATTGGGGGAGGTAAGTCATTACATTTACATGTCCTCCTCCATGATTTGTTACTTTCTGATGGTCAGCATATGTTTTGCATATTCATGAAGGCAGACATGTTTTTGCGCCTGTGATTTTCATTTTACTTTGCTATGCAATCTTTTTTGTATATTGTTTAAGATCAGGTTTGCACATGAAATCCAAGTTTTAGTTGTTTTTATACACAAACCTTTAATAGATCAAGCCTGTAGTGTTTTTCATAAAATGACCTGACCAGAGCACCATCTTCAATATTTGCTGCGTCTTCCCCAAGTTTTTGATACCTTTATTAAAGCAATAGTTTATTTTCAGCAACAGTTTTCTGCTTGGCACTCTTCTATTGAGGCCAGATTTGTGTAGTTCATAACTAAAAGGTTTCCTGAATGAAAAGAAACTGATGATGTCTACTAAGGAATAATTATCTTTGTATGCCTCCTGCAGTATTATGAAATCAATGTTTGATCTAGAGAGAAAATGTCACTACACCACTGCTCCCTGGGTCACATTTACTTCTGGCTCTGCAGCTACTTACACACAATCACGTCTGGTTCAACCATCCACTCTGCAAAAAAGCTGAATAAAATCCTAGTACAAATAATACACTCATATTATTGGTCATAGCCAGCTAATTAACTCCATTCATAGATGAGTCTCTGCCAAAGCCAACTAAGAGTATCTGTAGAATTAAAACAATGTAGAAAACAGGTGTATAGTCCTGAATGAAAAGCATCATGTGGGACTAACCCCTTCCGAAGCATGGCGTTCCAGAACATCTGCTCTGATGGGTAGACCCAGTTCTTTTCTTCACCGTGACGTGGAATGTTTGACTCCTCTCTGGAGACGGACAGTTTAAAGGGCTGATCTGGAGCTGGCGTTTGGTTTGGAGGAGGCATCTGTACAGAGATGAAAAAGTTAAACCACTTCATAACTTCTTTACACTCAAAACTTAATGGCCAACTGAAACACACTAAAACAGAATAACCAACCAATGGAAGGTTAAAAAAAAAACAAACAAAAAAACAACAAAAAAAAACTACAAAAGTGGGCATTGACATTTTTTGTTATTAGCAGAGTATCTGATTTTATGTTGAATGACAAACATAATCTGGATCTGAATAGTAACATAATCAGAGACAGTTTAGAAGTTTATAATAATCAAAGCTGCAAGCAGCATCAAGTACCCTGCTGGAGATCTGGTCTGCTCTGTGTTGCTACACATTTCCCAAATGTAGGCTCTACAAGGCAAGTCTTGAAAATGAAGCTTAGTCATGTTAAATTCAGCTCTGGTGTGAAGTCGCAACAATTTAGCTGAAATGACTTTCCTAATGGAAGTTAGTTACAGTTTGATGGTTGACAGATATATGTAATGTTGGTGCAATACTGAAATCACTCATGTTCAGAAGGGATTTAGAGGAACTATTTGCAAATGGTAAGATTCTGAAACTCACCACAAATGTAGGGTTGAACAAAAATTGGACAGTTCACAGTGGGATTCACCATAATATGCTCATATACGGCTTCAAATTTATGAGTGAGCGACTAAAATAAGATCCAATGTCTGTTTCAAAATGGCCAGCTTTCTCTGGGGTCTGGACTAAGGGTCCTACAGACTTCATTGTAGGTCTTAAGTTACATTTATGATCATATTCTACCTAATTAAAATAGGCTGGTGAGGCTTCTTTGTAAGATTAAAATTATCTTTTAAAAATAATCTTTAAGTGGGTATTGAACAGTTTTCCTTATGCTTATGTATTAAAAATATTTTATTGGCCTTATGTAATATTCTAATCTCAGCTGTTGCCTTTTATTTGCTGCAAGCAGAAAAGCAAACAGAAATAAATGTTTGAAAACATCAGTCATGTTATTAATCTATAAAATGTGCTTGACTTAATGAGTTGGTTTGCTAAAATAATTGGCCTTCTCAACAATATTCCATCCATCCATTTTCTTACACCCTTGTCCCCAGTGGGGTCAGGAGGTGGTCAGAGGCGGGGTCACCCTGGACAGGTCGCCAGTCTGTCGCAGGGCAACACAGAGACAGACAAGACAAACAACCATGCACACACACACTCACTCACATCTAAGGACAATTTAGAGAAACCAATTTACCTAACGGTCATGTTTTTGGACTGTGGGAGGAAGCCGGAGTACCCGGAGAGAACGCACACATGCACAGGAAGAACATGCAAACTCCATGCAGAAAGACCTCAGACTGGGAATCGAACCCAGAACCTTCTTGCTGCAAGGCAACAGTGCTACAATATTCCAAAGTACTGAATATCTCTATGTTGTATGCTTCTATAGGTGCTGTAAGGTCATTTGTCAGTCCCTTCAAGTTTTGTTTGAGTAGCTGTTAATAGATTATGTTCATTTTAGTGCAGATCATGTGATAGACAGGGTGTACCCACACCATAATCCCACTTGCAGTCAGACAAGTACCGTTCTCCTGGCAACTGCCAAACCCAGACTCGTTCATCAGATTGCCAGATGGAGAAGCGTAAATTGTCACTCCAGAGAATGTGCCTCCCAGTGGTGGCGGCTTTACACCTCTGCATCCAAGCCATACATCATGGCTTGGATGAAGCTGCTCCAACATGGAAACCCATTCCATGAAGCTCTCTGCACTGTTCTTGAGCTAATCTGAAGGCCACATGATGTTTGAAGGTCTGTAGTGATTGACTGCAGAAAGTTGGTGACCTTTTCGCACTATGCGCCTCAACATCTGCTGACTGTCAGTTTACATGGCCTACCACTTCTGGGCTGAGTTGCTGTCGTTCCTAAACCCTTTCATGTTCTTATAATACAGCTGACAGTGGAATATTTAGGAGGGAAGAAATTTCACAACT
Source organism: Alfaro cultratus (assembly GCA_903066825.1). Classification (NCBI taxonomy): domain Eukaryota; kingdom Metazoa; phylum Chordata; class Actinopteri; order Cyprinodontiformes; family Poeciliidae; genus Alfaro; species Alfaro cultratus. Next base: position 15,248 of record CAEFZX010006716.1, read on the forward strand.
GGATTTGTTACACAGGTGGCATCCTATCACAGTTCCATACTGGAATTCACAAAGATCCTGAGAGCGACCCATTTTTTTGGAAATAGTGTAGGTACCATCATTGACGAAGATGATTTTTATTACTTAATTTTCATACAATTTCTATTTATCATAGCTTTTGTCTGTTTCAAATTATGTTAGTGATCATCATGAACTTTTGGTCATTGACATGAACAACAACTTTGTTCATGTATGTATATATGTGGACACGCGAGATTAAGAGGAACTCATTCATTCCAAATAATTTCTACTTATTGTGCTTTGCTTAACTGAAGAGGATGTTCATCACAGTAGTCATGTCATAGTGGGCTTACCACATAGTGAAATGTGCCAACAGGAATCCCCGTTTGAATCTAAAACCGATTTTTGTTCACTTATGTAAACGTTCTCTTGATTCCCAGCTTAGCAAAGGAGCAAATTTAAATCAAAAGGCCAAAACTTTCACTTAGATTTTTTCACAAAATACTTCTCAAACACATCCTGCTGCCTGTACACTGGTCATGTAGGTACCATATTCGCTGGGTCAATGTCACTATTCTTGGGTTCTGCAGCTCTCATGGGACACTCCACAAACTCATAGGCTCGGTCCTGATGGGCTGGACCTGCCTCTGCACCTTTAATTGGGACCTCTGAAAGAGAAGATGCTGTCAAAGATGAGAAAAGTTTGAAAGATAAGGACCATTGCACACAGATTTTAACTAAATGTAGTTACCAAAAAAACTAAAGCAATGTGTTCTGACCTTACAATTAAACTAGTTACCTTTGATAGGCTGAGCTTGATGCATGGGACATCCTGAAGGTGGTGATGCTAAGAAAATAAAATTCAATTAACATTATAAACAAAATGTCATTGATTACATGTGGCAAGCTATATTAAAATATGTGGAAGGTCACGACAATATCAACCTTTGGTAGACTGGACTTGGTGCATAGGACAGCCTTGAGGAGGAATTGCCTGTATGGCCTCTGCTCGGACAGTCAGAGCACCATCAGAGGACACACCCGATCCCATCTTGTCCTATCTCATGATGAAAAACACAAAGCATCCATTGAAAACCACCATAAAGCAAGGGTCTCCAATCTTATCTTATCTGAGCTATTTTCTCATGTAAAGGTAACGCAGATAAAATGAAAGAGATGCTCATGCTTAGCTAAATTTATTTAGAAATAACCAATATCTAAAACTAAAAGTGAACATTTATTTTAATACATAGAAAAATGTTTACACAGAGCACACATGGTGTATAAGAATGTACATTCACAATCATCTGAGCACTGCTTGTTGCAAAACTGCAAACAGGACTTCTTATGGTTTTCTTTAATGACGGCTTTCTTTTTCCCACTCTTCCCTTTGTGTAGTGATGACTAATATTTGTTCTGTGGACAAATAACTCCACCTGAGCTGTGGATCACTGCATCTGGTCCAGAGTCGCCATGGCTGCATCTCTGATCTATCATTATTAATAATGTTTGTGGTTGTAATGTGACAAAATAGAAAAGTTCAAGGGGTATGAAAACTTTTGCAATGACCTGTATGTTGCAAGTTATACTAGTTATAAGAAAATGTGACCTCACATTTTTGCTTGGTTGTTGAGTAAAACTCTTTCAAATACAAACCAAATGGACTTGCCACTGTACATTATGTCAGAGTTCAGTACAACTGTCTGTTCAATTTCTGTTATTCTCTTCACAAGATAAACAGTATATATTCTCCATTAATGTCAACTCAAACACATTTTAATACATTAAGAACTGTTGTGAAATGTGATGTGATTAATAATTTGCAAAATTTCCACTTTTCAAAACCTTTAATCTGGAGCTTGAAATGACAGCATTCAAGTCTGTCAAACAGTGTTCTGTGTCAAATACAAAAAAATATGCACTATACTTCTGAGAATAGCACTAAGGGTTATAATAATAACTTCCAGACTAACAAAATAAGTACATTTCAAAGTTTTAAGGCCTACAATTGTGATTTTCACATGTTACTTTTTAGACCCAGTAGAAACACTGGTATAGAAAACAGTTGTTATACACATTTACCTATTTTCACAAGTGTGAAAACTTTTACAAAAGGTTCTCAAAGCATCTTCTGATTTCAGGCTTAAGTTTTACTCACTAAAGTTAATTGGTTTGTTTCAGACTGCTTAAAAACAATTGAATTGTATACTTTACAACTTTACTACACTTAGGCATACGACTGATGAGGAGCCAGTCAACTGTTATTCATCACCCTTACTGTAGCCCTGCAGACCAGCGTGCGGCATTAGCTTAGTTGCAAATACAGATTAGGGTCGCTGTGTATTTGTATAGACCAGGGGTCGGCAACCTAGCATGTTGAAAGAGCCATTTTGGATCAAAAAAACAAAAAACAACTCTGTCTGGAGCCGCAAAAAATTAAAAGCCTTATATAAGGTTTGTAATGAAGGCAAAACAAGCTTTAAGTGTTTATATTTGCTATATTAGCCTATTATCAAAATGACTAAGTGTATACATAATTAGCATTCATGATTAAATGTTTATTTCCCTGCTGTGCGTCCTGGACGGAATGACACACCACGTGACTCTGTTGTACAATGGTGCTTTAAGTTTACCTTCCGTTGCAATATTAATGTATTGTGTTTTGTTGCATTGATAAAATTAAAGAAATGCAATAAAAAAAAATCTGCTGTTTGATGTCATTTTTATTATGAAGATCGACGGGGAAAGGGTCTTTTTTTTCTTTTTCTTTTGGAACTCGGAAAATCTGCTCCCAAATGCAGTTTGCATAACGACGATCGATCTTTGTAAATAATCACCGTAAAGTGTGTGATCAAAAAAACAACAAAACGGAAAGTGCATAACGTGCCGCTTATCTGGGCAACAAACGGAATACAATAAAACGCAACCTGCAGTTACAAAATAAAACAGCAGCCATTTTAAAAGGTAAAGTATATAAAATTAAATTAATACAGTTTTATTTCTGAGCAAATGCCAAGCAAGTCAGTGCAATGGTGAGACATAGCACCATCCTCTTCTCTTTTGACACACAACCATCCTCGGACCTGAGCAACAAAACACAATATGTTGAAAATGGACTAATATAACTGTGTGTGTGTGTGTCACTTTAAGAGTTCAGGAAGTCATCTGAATAAGCTTTGCTGTGATTGGTTCACTGTTATCTCAAGCTGCCAATAGTTGTTGTAAGAGCACATATTCACTGCTAGTTGACGAAGTAATCATTGGAGACATCCAGAGCTGTTATTCATGAGACTGAGAGCGTGTAATGAATCAAAGTAAGTCTAATTAGTATTTAAGCAAGATTTGTATATCTGTGTAATTAAATTTTAAGTTACAGTTATAATAATGTGGTTTGTAGTTTATTTGTGGTCTCTTGCTGCCATCTAGTGGACAAATTCGGAATAACTGTTTAAAGCGAGTGGATAATAGCTTTCATCTTATTTTGTCTTCTGTATTTTTTTTGTAGACCACTCTCAGCTCTATTAAAAGAACCAAGACCTGAAAACTCTCATATCATTCTTTACCGGATGCTCGTGGTGGCTGTACCATTTAAAGAACACAAAATAAAGGGAGCACAACACAATAATATGGCAAAGTGTCATTCTAAATATATACTAACAAAATCATTAATCAATTTATAAAAACAACCACTCTGTTACTGAATATATGTGCCTATGGCAGGATTGTGTTCTTACGTGTTTAATGTGACGTCTGTTTACGGACATCACTGAACAGCTTCTCAACATCGAGCTTGTAAGATAGAACTTTAATCTTGACGCGGCAGTTAATGTAGCGCCTTCCCTGGAAATGTCTTTCCACATGAACCATGCGGCTTATAGTCCGGTGCGACTTATAGTCCGGTGCGACTTATGTATGTACGCTTCCTGTTATTTTCAAAAAAAAAAAATTGTAGGTGCGGCTTAAAGTATGATGCGCTCTGCAGTCCGGAACATACCGTCTTTTTGTTATTTGACAACTTCTCGCTCCAGAGCAAACATTCAGGAAATCCTTCTGCATTGGCAATGAATGCAAATGATTCGGTCCAAGAATTGTAGAATCTCTCCTCGGCTATTTTCCTCTTTTGCTCTCCATGGCAACAACACCACACACCCGTCAGGTTGTTTACAACAGCC
>CAEFZX010006719.1:0-12175 GCA_903066825.1 Alfaro cultratus
ATATAATATAGAAAATTATAACTCAAGGAAAATAACCTTTTGGAAAAAGGACAAAAAGTAATTCCCTAATTGCTTCAAGCTGCTTGTTTAGGAGGTGTGGAGTGGCAATAATTCAAGTAGTGCCACTGATGGCTTATATAAGCGCCCTTTCTTTATAAGCGTGCCTCTCTCTCAGAAAGTGGCTCCTTCATCCATTATGGACTGATTCCACCGCGCCGCTGTCTCGTCACTTGTCACAGTTATTCTAACTCACTGAGGCATGCCACTTTCTCTCACTGTCTTAATCCCAGCCAGCCCCCTCTGCCTGTGATCCAATAAAGCTAATCATAAAGACAGACCCATTAAGATCTGGAAGGAAATGGCAAGTAATCTCAGAGGAGAGCTTTGTGCACAAAATTAAAAAGCACCTAAATATAGCAACAATCGAGGTGGGGCACGCTTGGCACGCCTTGCTACTTGTAAACAACACGGTCACAGCAACAGGAGGTGAGCTTAACAGACTTCCCAGGGGCTGAAGGGAGGGGGGCATTAGATTGAGATCAGGATGCAAAGGATGTGACGAGAAACTCATAAAGGCTCGGCAGACAGAGGTAGCTAAACAGCTCCCACTAAGAGGAGAGCTCACGTTTTATGTCACATGTTTCACGCAATTAGAGAGAAAAGAGTGACAGCAAAGCAGCTGTCAGTGGGGAATCTAGAGAAAGGATTCATGGAGCCTTTTCAGAAGCCCATAAACCAAAATAAAACACTGACTGTTTTCTAGTGAGAAAAATAATATTGCAACATCCTACAGAGTATAAATATCATCAAGATTATTTAGATTTATAATAGCATCTCAATTATGCAAGAAATTATTAACCAACAGAGTTTCTACAGATTCAAAATTTGATACTTTTCTAAACTCAAGTTTGGAAATTATTTATGAAAAAACAATACAATGATTTTTCATTAATGACAGAGCTTTAGAAAGAGTAAACAAAAACTGACTGTAAACAGCAAAACATGAAGAAAATGTTTCAGAAATTATTTTTTTAAAAAAGAACTGCATAATAAAGGTCACCATGACCTCCCAGCTGCAACTAAATGCAAGTAAAAATGGATTTTAAGAAGGCATTTCAAATGATTGACGGTCTGAGCTGCTACAGCTGATAAAGAAAAGGCCCTTCCACTGATTGGAAATTCAAGAGCTGCACAATATTAAGCAAATATTTCACTGTAATGCTCTTACTGAAGACAAACAATGCTGATTACAATTAGCCTACATTTTCCAGACACTTTTCTTTTGTTAACGTTAAACAATGTGACCACGACTCAAGAGCACTTAAGAGTCATTACATGTAGCCCAACATACTGTCAATATGCAAAGACTGGAGACCTAACAATTAACACACAAAATCCTCCAAACTCATTGGAATATAGTACAAATTTTGATACTGGGTAGCTCTGGTGATCGCTACTGAAAAGTTTGAACTACAAAACATTCACCCAGTCGGGTGAAACAAAATAGAGCAACAGAAGAGGACTGAAAACTTTATCTGATTTTTCAACACACCAAAAGGTAAAAATGATCCAAATAACATGCTGTGGTCATTTATTAATTTTGATGCCTTTAATGAACAGGAAAAAACATTTTCAGATTTCCACGATTACAGACCAAAGATCTGGAAAATATTTGATGATCCAATTACAGGTGCGTTTCTGGCTTAAAACATAAATTTGGTTTTAGGAAATCATCTACAAGGAGTACTGACACCATTTTCAAAATTGGTAAAGCAGCTTTTGATATCCTCAAAGTCTATGTTTTAATTAAGCCACTGGTTTGGATTAAAACTGACTTAGAACTTTTCTTTTTTAAATTACAAGAAGAATTCAAAAGAGTATTAAAAAGCACTAAATGTTGGCGTTTTTTAGGCTGAGAGCAGAAAGTTATGCTTGTTTTCAGAATTTCACATGCAGTATATTTGGAATATGCCCAGTTAGTTAAACCTGCTAATGGTGCTGCAGCCTGAATTAGAAAAAGAAGTCCTAAAATGTGTCTGAAAGTGCTTTTTGTCAAATAAGACTATGTCCAACTCTAACTTATCTTTTAAAGAATAAACGATTCCTCATATATGATATAGCGGATGCTTCACATGTGATCCTTCATTTCCTTTAGGTCAAAATAGCCACCTGGTTCCTCAACTCACCTTCTCCTTCAGCAGCTCTTTGAAGGCCTGCTTAGCTTCTTCTTTTGTGTTCCACTTATAGGTTTTCTTCTGGAGTTCAGGTCGTTCTTCTTCTTTGACTTCGACACTGAATACAAATTAGAATAATAATAACATTTGTTACACTGTTTTCATTATTAAAAGCCCTTAACAATTACCTTATTTAACATTAAAAGTGAAAAGTCTTTAAAAATTATTGTGGATCTCAGTGGATATTACTGTTACACAAGAAAGTTAGTTTGATTTTAGCACCACAAACAAGTCAGGGAGAAAACTGACGCCAAGAGCCTAATTCTTAATAAAAACAAGAACCAAAAAACCAAAGAATAAAATAATACACAAACAAATAAGTAAATCCAAATTAAGAGCTAATGAGGAAAATCTTGGCAAATTTATGACCTAAAATGCAACTATTCTTTGAAATAGTAAAGAAAATACCTTAAATTTTAGAAAGTATTTAAAAATTTTAAATAACTTGAGTTGATTTCTATCTGCTTGAATATTAATAGGTTTCACAAATCATTCTACAAAACGATGCCCTCCAATTTTTCTACTATGTTAATGGCTGCCTTATGTGTAGTAACATAAATCAGCTCTATTAAAAAATGTACAAGTATTGGACTTGTAAAATAGGATTAGAGTATCCTCTAATAAAGTGAACATAAATAATGTTAGCCAGAGATTTAATATTTACATCAATGTGAGCTTAAAGTGGAGCCAACTGTTGTTTACCTGGGTTTGCTCTCTGCAATGACAGCGCTCTCTGAGGAAGTCACAGGTGCCTCCACAGCCTTGACCTCAGCTGTTTGATGTGCGGTCACCTGGGACTGCTGCTCCTCTGGGACCGCCGCTGCAGTTTCCACCTCCTTTACGGTCGCCATGGCGGCTGTATTTATATCGGCCTGCACTGTAGGAGCGGCAGTAGTTCCAGGAGCCGCAGTGTCTGTTGTTCTGGAATCAAACCATGATGTTGTTAACACCAAAACTGCTATCTCAAGTAGCAGTTTTATACTTGTTTTGTCTTAATCTTGTGTATTCACAAGTTTAAGACAAAACAAGTACATGCCATGATATAAACACCTTAATTTAAATCAGAAAAGAAAAAATATTCCAACTGCTGCTAAAACAATTAAATGTTTTAGCATTTTATGTTAACATCTTAACATAAAATGTTAATGTGTATTATTACTCTGATTTTGACACCTGCTCATAATCAAAAGTTTTAAATAAAGATATTGGAAAATTTAATAAACCTTCACAATTGGAAGAGATTAAGTTTAGAAGGTCTTTTCCAGCCAGCTGACTGCCAGTATGCAGCAACAGGTCAGGAAGAGCCAAACTATTCTTGTAAAGAAACTCTGGTCTCTCTTATTTAGAGGATTTTAAACAGCATGAATGGTAAGACGGACAATGTTTGAAACCTTGGTATTGGTAACCTGTCTGTGTCTTATGAATACCAAACGAAATGTTTGGCCACAGAGAGCAAATAACGGAGCAAAGAGGAGAAACAGATGGAATAAAGAACAACTTACCCACTCTCCTCTGCTTTGATCATAGCTGGAACAGACAAATAAAGAAGCCATTAATGGGTCTCTGCTTCGTTTTTAAAGCAAAGTACAAACAAACGCCCCACACACTGATCAATCCACATTACAAGCCAACATGTTTTCTTGAAAAAATTCTCCCTAATCTTTGTACAACAGTGATTCTTGAACTCATTTATGTTTTTAATAATTTGTTGTACATGCCAGCAGACTGCTCAGATTAACATAAGCTTGAGAATATGAGACACCATATTTTACCCTCCAGATCCTCCAGCTCCTTGGGTTTTGTCCATCTGGACTCCTTTGTCTGAGAGTTGTAATAATAAGGCTTCCCTGTGTCAGACTTGTACTCCTTCCAGGGGCATTTAGACAGCATTTGCTAAAATAAACAATAAAACAAATCATCATCATTATGGGTTTTGGGATCATTTTCATAAGAAGAATGCAAAGTTCATCAAAATAACTGAAACAAATGCTTAAAACATATTACATTCCTCTGCAATTCAATATTTTGGATTTTATTAATTTTATTCATTGAGATGTGTATGTATATGCAATTTAATGCAATTTACAGTATGATATATTTTAGTGGAGATGTTTTTCATATTTCGAAAACAGGAGGGAAAAAAAACAGTGTTTACTTAAATCAACATAAAAGGGTAAAAACAACAGTTTAGGCATATACATTGATAAATTTATGCTAAAACATGTCTCTTACTGTACAGGTCAACAAGTATTTGATTAGTTATCAGCAGTCTATTAAAACAGGCTGTGGAACGGTAAAAGTGCATACCTCTGCAGGAGATTTCAGTTCATCCGGTTTCTCCCATGTGGACTGTTTGGTTTCTGTATTGTAATAATATGTTTTCCCATCTAAAGATTTGTGTTCTGTCCACACAGATTTCTACAAAAATAACAAAAACAGGTATTTAAATTAGCCACTTTCAATCAATATATAAAGTTTTTGCAGCTCCTTCATCAAACTTCGAAAACTTTAATAGTCTTTTGGATATATATTTGTGTGTGCCAACCTTCTTTGGCTGTTCTTCTGGAGGGGATCCATTTGTTGCATTCTGAAGGAATAAAAGAAATGAATTAACATTTACTACTAAAAAAAAATGCAGGAGCAAAAAAGACAAGTCAACACTGTTGAACCTTAGAAATGTGCGTATAGAAAAAACTGTGACAAACGTACAGTTGTTCCAGGTGCAGCTGCTGCAGGGACTGAAAAAGAAATATGTCAGATATTGAGAAGTAAGCAAATAAGAACAAAGATATTGATTTGTAAACCGAATCATACCTGTGGTGTCAACACCAGGCTGGAGAAACAAAAGAAGAAAAAAAAATATTTTACTGGCACAAACATAAACAAAATAAACTTGAAACTTACTAGAAACTAATATTAAACAATAAAGCGCTCTTTGCTATACATTGAAATTACCAGTAATATATAGTTCAACTAAAGCCAAAAACTTACAACATGATGACTTATTGTAACCATAATTATAGATTATGCATCTTTAAGATTTAAGTGTGACAAGTGAAACCAGAAGAAATCTGTAAGGAGACAGCTACTTTTTCATGGCACTGTATGTTGCTTAAATGCTTAATTTGGCATTTTCTGGGTTGCAGGTTATTTCTGAGATCTGTGAAGCCAACATAAAGAGACAGACAGTGAGACGTACGGGTCCCGTCGGCTGTACGGTCGCAGCTGGAATCCGAGGAGGCAGCATCATTCCCGGGATCATGGGCGGTATCATGCTTGGCATCTAATACAAGAAGAATCATGAAACATTCAGTCATTTTCATACTAACACAAACCTTCAGACACAATGAGAGTGTGAGACTGTCAGCATGACAGGCTGCTTGTAACTTCAGGGAGAAGGTGAGACTGAAGTTATGTTTGCTGTGCTAATTTAATCGTGTGATAACACGGCTTGTGATCTGTGCGATGCAAATGCACCGAGACTCCATTCCGCTCATTTACTTTCTAAGCTTGTGACTCTTTATGCCGACTCTCTTTCTGAAATCACACCTTCTTAATGTTGCCAAGGCAGAAACATACGCTGGCAGAAAAGGGACACATTTCTGCTTAGTGAGTACATTTAATAAAAATAGTACATTATAAATAGTTGTTGCTAAACTGGTTTAATTTTAGAACAAATATGCAATTTTACTCATTTACACTTTCTATTAAAAATGGAGTTGGATGATAAGAAATCTATTTATTTGGTGCAACACCTGTATTTTCACTGACTGCCTTTGAAAGAAGGAAGAGATACATTAAATTTTAAAATTATATATAATTTTTTTTTTTCTCCGAGGATTTTTGTTGGCTTTAGTAGCCCGTATTTTTTGAAAGTAGGAAGACAGAAAACGGGGGATAGAGAGAGGGGAAGACATGCGGCAAATGTTGCCGGGACTGGGAGTCGAACCCGCGATGGCGACTAAGGCCTTCATGTGTGGGTTGTGCTAAACCCCTACGCCACCACAGCACGCCCCAAATTATGATTATATTGATGCTATTTTTAACTCTACTGTTTCATTGCAGCAGAAACATCCAGTTCAGATAGACACAAGGTCTTGTATAGAAGATTAACATAAAAACTTACCTGCCCCATTGGTGGAGCAGCCATTGGTGGCATTATGCCTGGTGGCATTATTCCAGGTGGCATTGGAGTCATGCTAGGAGGTCGCTGCCCCATAGGGGGTATTCCCATGGGTGGGAAGTGAGGTGGTATTCCTGGTGGTCCCATCTAGTCAATTGAAGAAACAGAGAGAGAGATTCCATTTTTAAACTGTTAAAGGATTTTAACTAGTTTGACAGCTGAAAGAAAAACATAAAAGCTAACTTTCACCAAACTTTTGAAATTACTTACATATGGAGGCGGTATGGCTGCAGGGGGGACAGCTGCATAAGGTGCCGGCTGGCTTGGGCCATTATTTGTCTCCGTTGAAGACTGCCATGAACAAAAAACACATTAAGTTAGTGAAGTTCTAACTTTAAAAAAGTTACAAATTATATATATTTTCAGTTTTTCTTAAGTATGAAGTAAAAAAAAATACAGTGTTAAGAAATAATTTGGTCTGCTGTAGTATTCTAATTTTAGATGATTATGATTATAAATAAGAAATGCTTGAAAACATCAGTGTGTAACAAATCTATATAATGTCTACCTAAATGAATTTGGCAACTGAAATAAATGTTCTAATTTATGAAATATGACTGTATAATTATTGGGTATAGGTATATGCTACAATCCACTTTGTGGATTGCACAACACTTGTGAAATAGGTTTTCTATTGCACAAATGTTGTGCAAAGTGGTATTGGATTTGTCTATAAAGATGGAATTAAAATCTGTGGTATCACTCAATGTCAACTTTTCAGATCACAGACTTTATTTCAAAATTTTAAATAAAGTGCAGAATGATCTATTGTATTTTTTTTTTTAGAAATGGCATCTTAATTGTCCCCTATTGCTAATTTCATCTACTTACACTCCATTCCATCATTTATAATAAATTAAGTGAAATACCAGAATGACAAAGGTGTTGAAGTAAAGTTATAAATTGATAGAAAGCTTAATTGCATTCAACATACATAGCAGTGAGGGGAGCTACAATACGGAGACATTTCAAATGACAAAGTAAAAAAAATTGTCTTAATGAACATGAGTTAAAGGCACAGAAAGCTTTATTCAAAATAAATCCGAAAGCACAAAATCATCGCCATTAAAACACTTAATACAAACAAATCCACGAAATACAGTTTCTGTACTGCTTGTAAGCACATACGAATCTTTTAATTGGAATAATTAGCTTCTAGCTAATACAAATGCTAGTATTCATGATGAATGATCCCAGGCTCCGTCTAACTACTGGAACAGAATAGGTTAATGTAACAATGAGTTTACTAAACCAAACCCAATACGTTTAAATCAGCAGCTTGTGTATTGGGTTGCAATTGAAAACCAATATTCTGTGTTCACAAAGAGAAATGTCCACTACTCGTTCTAACCGACTCATCTTCACTTAGCATCGATTCCAGATGATAGTCCATGCTATGGTGGTATGAATGTGCCGCTATATTAGCCTAGAGCTAACACGACATGCTAACTAGCACCAGCCACCTCTGTGCGACCCTTCATGGAGGCTAAGAGGCGGCTTCCAACCACACAAAGAAAAATTAAAACTGAAGTTATGGATTATTGCTCATTTTTGTCGGCAGCATTACTAATAATTAAAAACTTCTCTTTCAAGCAGGTCCACTCACCATGTTGACGGCAACGTCCAAGGAAATCCAGCACCTATCAATAACGATCACAGTGATTGGTCTAACTGCCTTGTGACGCAGAAACTTGAGGCGGTGGTTTCTGTTGCGTCAGTGCGCGCCAGGAAAACGCATAAAAGCGCAACAACGTTATACATTCAGTTATTCAGTAAATTAATAAAAAGAAAATTATAAAACTTAAATAAATAAGACAAGCGAATAATAAAGAATATTCTGTTCTATTCTATTCTATTCTATTCTATTCTTAAAAGATTGTAATCTTTGTGCAATTTTCCCAATTTTTATCTAGCTAAACTGGCATGTGGAACATATGACTGTAGTATTTTGGTATGAGTTGAATAACTGATTAGAAATTTATAAATACACAATATTTGCAGGCCTGTTTATATCATAAAGCATCTTGTCAATGTTTACCATGTAAGTAAGCTGAGCTAAAAGTATTACACTCACTGAGACTGTCTACCTGAACCAAAATTTATTGTAACTAGCCACTTAGGTAAAGCACACTCTTGCAACATACAATATTGCTTAAAATACTCAAGGAAAAGCTTTGGCATGCCATTAACACTTCAAATTCTACAGAGTGGTAAACTTCCCATTCAAAGACTAAAAATGTTTTCACAAAAGCATTGTTCAAACTGACCTTATGTTTGTGCAGTTGTCTAGGTGATCTGATTTACTTTCATCATCACAAGCAATTCATGAATCCCCAAAGGAAATAAAAATACTAAATAATAACAACGATAATCATTATCTACACTATTTTGACACCCCATTTAAGCCAGTATCTACATTTGTAAGAGTCCCCCTCTTCTTTTAGATGCTGCAGCATAAATAAATTTCCAAAGATGCGACAACTGCTTTCAAGATGCAGCAAAATGACTTCAGTGTATTGGGAGTAACTGGAAAAACTGACTGTTTTTCCAAATATTGCATTCTGTGACACTGCTTTTTGCTCATACAGAAGGATAAAATAAAAGTGAAAATTAAGCTGTGGTCACAGTTTCGCTTCATAAAATTTTCACAGAACTGCAGCCTGGAACATAAAGATAAAAAGTGTAATGACATCATGACAATGTTGGCTATAGAAGAAATAAGCAAACAAACAAACAGTTATACAATCAAATTCTTTCCAAAATAATAAAAACAAAAGAACAAATTCACATGGTGTACAGGTAAACTGCATCCCTCTCAGTGCCAATGTTTTCTGGGGTCCCTAGGATTTAAAGTGTTATTGAGGTGTGAAGCGTGCAACTAAGAGCCTGGGAGATGAATGAACCCTCACTTGGGGACAGACTGCAATAAACTCTGATGCATTTCCTGACAAGAATGGAAGAATTCCCAATCAATTCTTCTAACAAGGAAAAAGAAAAAAAGAAAAAGGAGGAACAGCAGTAAGTGATGGAGCTGCAACATAATGATGGGAGTCAATCAACCACACCAAAAGACACAAAATAGACAAGAGAGGTACACATACAGAGTAGCTGGGAAACTATTCACATGCCTTGAATTTTCTCATTTTATTTATTTTTGTTGGAATTATATGTGACAATCCAGCTCAATCTTTTAGTAGTAAAAAGTCTGAAAAGAATGGCATATAAATATCAAACTGTTTTACTCTGACACTCCTGAAGAATATCTATTGAAGCAGCAATGTAATTATCATTAGTGCAAATCTAGGACACCCTAAAAAAATGCAGCTACATGGGCAATGAAAGGTTCATAATATTTTTGGAACGCAGGCTTAAATTTTCTTCCATTTCTGATTTGTTCAGTCCCTTCATATATTATATTTTTGAATGTTTTTATGTTTACAGATACATTTCTAGTGTAATTTTGACCAATTTGGTTGGTAGAAAGTCAGATTCTCCTGCTGCTACTGCATTTTACTGCAGTGTACAAGTAAAAAAAAAAAAAAAGTTTAAGAATCAATGAAGGATATCTCTTCCTCAAGGCTTCACATTAGCTTTCTAATCAAAGTCACGCATTCTTTATTTATTATCTTTCTGAAAATTACATTCTAAATCTGTTCCTCATCAAAATGACTATGCTATATTTCAGCAGTATGTTTCTGTACATTGATGTTCTATGCCTAACACTGTTTGTCAGTAGCTCATTCTTGTTTGTTTGGGCTATTGATTCACAGTGTATGAGGTGGTCAATGATTGCCTTTGGCCATTATACCCACTGAGTCCAGTATACTGCTGACCTGCCTTACAGGCACTCTGGTCTCATCCTGACAATTGGCTTCCTGTCAAATGTGGTCACATTAACTATCAACATATCACAGTATTACTATTAAAGGCTGCTTTTCAATTTCCTGTCTAAAAATAAAGGAGCCAACTGTTCAGACTTCTGTTTTGTGAGAAAATTGTAAATAAACAACTTTTTTAAATTTTTGCCACCTGTCTTTTCATCCCAATATTTTATTAAAGTCAGTAAATATTTAATATATGATGAACAGAATCATATAGATATTTGAAAAGGCACAGAGTCCTCTTAATCTCCTTAAACAGTTTGTAGTCATGGATAACACATAGCAAACAAACAAAACCTCATGGAATAACACAACTTTTTCTCAGTATAAACTGCTTGAGGAAGCAGGTTTACTCTAAAAGCTTTCTGTGTTATGAGTGGTTATTGACGCTATGATGGGTAAATGATCAATAAAAAGCAGAGTGAAAAAGCAAACAATATTGCTTCACAGGCAACACAGAAGAGCTTTGTTATTTATTGGTGGAAAACATCAGAAAGAGACTTTCTGGGTGAAATTTCCCTTGAGTGTAAGCATTATATTATATGGTAGTTCCTTTCATACAACGAAATGCAGTTTAGTGTAGTGTACACAAAAACTGTAAGGATAATTTGTTAAACATAAAAATTTAAAATTATTATTTAAAGAGGGCAAGGAAAACAGCAAAATATTAGAAAATGTTTGGAGATCCGTTCACATCCCACCCAGCCCCCATATACATTACTTTTTACTTTTTACTCTTATTCTTAATTAATTCATTTATTTTTTATTCTTTTGCAAATGTTCCATTGCCTGTCTCCTGTCAGTTGTTGCAAATAACTTTCTTTAAACTCTCAGTAGATGTTTGCAAATAGAGTTTGTATGGTAACTTGGTGTTTGGTCATGAGGAGCTTTTTTCTTTGAATCATAAACCATCAATTGTTTGCTGTTTAATTGTTGAGTTAAAAGTTGAGTCCTATTTTGCTCGTGCACCTGCTCTGCAGATTATCATGATCACGCAAGTTGGAAACTTGTGTGATCCTCCCTGGATCCTCCCTGGATTGCTCCAGGGAGGAATTGCAATTAACACTGGATTGCAATTAACACTTACAATTTACAAAGCTGTTCACAGTCTTTTCTCTGAAAGTCGCTGATTTCACATGATTTAGGTCAAACAGAGTCTCTATGTTTTCAGTGCTCCCATCCATCCATCCATCCATCCACCCACACAGCTACAAACTGTTTTCTAATGTGAAGATGGCAGAAAACCTTTGAGCTGTAAGTTAGGCAACCCTGCTGAATGTCACTGCAAATGTCAAACTCTATATTTCACAATATTTTTATCACTGTATACAATTTTAATAGAAAAAGATGTAAGTGATTTGCCTTTGGAGGAGAGTGGAGACTGAGGAGGAGGGAAGGAAACACACTGAGTGTCTCCTTCCTGATTCACCTGAAAACATTGCTCAGGTCCATAACATGTGACTTGGACTTGAATTCTCCCAGAAAACTTATTGATCAAGCAGCACACTAAATCTCACACCGCAGCAACTTTAATGACCTCCCATTCTAAAAATAAAGCCATTAAAAAGGTATTGCCATGCTTTTACAACTTATCTAGGAAGGGACAAGGTTGTGAGTACAGTACAGACCAAAAGTTTTGACACACCTGGTCATTCAAATGATTTTCTTTATTTTCATGACTATGAAAATTGTAGATTAGATTGTAAAAAAACCTGACAGGGCGCACCTGTGAAGTGAAAACCATTTCAGGTGACTACCTCTTGAAGCTCATCAAGAGAATGCAGAGTGTGTGCAAAGTAGTAATCACAGCAAAAGGTTGCTACTTTGAAGAAACTAGAATATAAGGTGTATTTTCAGTTGTTTTACACTTTTTTGTT
>CAEFZX010006720.1:0-15307 GCA_903066825.1 Alfaro cultratus
TCCTTCCTTCCTTCCTTCCTTCCTTCCTTCCTTCCTTCCTTCCTTCCTTCCTTCGAGGCGGTCCAGTGGAAAAGCTTCCTTTCTATTCTCTTTTTGACAGCTGGCTTACTTGATTTTAACTTCCAGCTTTCTCCTGTATGGTGACACTGCACACAAATCTTGTTTGACCAGGTGATGTCTGTGCTGCCTGTGGTACTTTAGTTCTCCTCAATATATGCTACTCTACCTTTTGAAGGTGCAATTCCTTCTTTGTGGATTACCTTGGTTCCCTCTTCTCTGCCTACCTCATCATGGTATGAGGTTGGTCTACCAACTGTCTACAGACCAACTCTGTGTGCATATATGTAGGCAGATATAAAGGTTTTTAGAGGGAGTGTCAAGTTTTGGTGGAGTTCAGCTACATGTGAATAGTCAGGGTCCACTGTACTTATTAGACATCCAACATTCAGTTAGCATGTGTTATCAGTGAAGGGTAGTGACTGTAGCTGCAGTAAGAGAACATAGCACTTCATTTCAACCTGGATGGGGAATCAGTTGTTTGACCGTTAATTCAGTACTAATTTATGTTAATACTTTTCTTTTCTTTCTCGCTCAATGCTGTGGTGAATTGATTGTTGACCTGCTATGACCTGATCTGCACTACAGATGTAAAATAGCCTTCTGGTTCCTCCTGGCATATTTACTGCGCTATTTTTCATTCATTGTTTTATCCCTTTTGGGTAAATAAATAAATAAAAAAAAGCTCTGGCATGCTTTTCCAGCACTAAATCCAACACCCAGTTAAAAGTCCTGGTTCTGTGGAGCTGACAGCACCTCTGGTGTCTTGACTCCTGGCTGACCTCTAACTTTTGCTGGTGCAACAGGAGATCTGTGTTGTCAAAGCGTTGTTGGTGACAGAAATTGCCAGAGGGCAGCCTGGGTGTTTTGCAGTGCCTCGTGTCTCTGCTGGAGATGGCTAAATGGATTCAGCCAGTGTGTGGGCACAAAGTGAGGGTGTGAGTGTTGACCTCGCCACGGGCTTGAATATCAACGTCCGGTCATTGGCAGTCTGTCCCTGAGGTTGTTCCTATGGACACTTGTGGATGCGGGTGGATGTCTGCAGCTCACTGGCAGGAAAAACAAAAACCGTTTTTCAACCGTTTCTTTTTTTTTTTTTTTTTTTTGTGTGGTTGTTAAGACATGACATTGGGGTTTTAATAATTAGGCAGGTACACTCACAGGGATATTTAACCTTAACTTAAGATTTATGTAACTTTATTACCTGGCAAATTCCCATTTACTGTTTTTTTGTTGTTTTTTTTTTTAGATCATTTTAACACAAATCTATCAAATAAACGATGTAAATGATATTGAAGTGACATAAATTGCACAATTAGGACATTCAGTAGTAATACAACATTAGTTGTATCAGATTGCTTAAAATCACATGGCTGTCCTCTTCTTCTTCTTCTTGTTCTTCTTCTTTAACTGTTTTTAAGATGGTTGTCAGCCATTTAAAGGGACATTACTGCCACCTACTGGTGCAGAACATCGTTTCCGTTTCCCCCCTTTCACTTCTCATAGGTTCAGTGAAAACCATTCATGTACATTCCAAGTAACAGAATCTTGTTTGTTTTACAACTTTAATTGTTCTAACTGTGTTAGTATTATATTAAGTAATTACATTCAATACATATTAGAATTGATTAAATTGTGTAGATGATAATTAATGTGAAGGCATAAAAATACGAGTTTTTAAATCAACACAAATAGATGCAAATAAATAAAACTTAACTCTGCCATGAATCATTTCTGAGTGATGGGCCCCTCTCACTGTAACTAACTTTGACAGTTGGTTTTAATAATGTTGGCATTTCAGATGTGCTTGTTTGTAGCAATCAGAAGCTCTCTTATTATCACGGAAAACAAAACAAAAAAAGGCTTCTATGTGAAATGAGCATGGTGGAAAAGGAAGAGGTGGATGAAGAGGAAGAGGAGGGAAGCGGGGTCGCAGCAGAAACTGCGAGCGAGGCGTAGGGTTTTTTTTCTCGTTAATTAAGCAGCTCAAGTCATTCTTTGTGAAGGCAGGGTAGATGATCAAGAGAGGGAGAGAAGCTAAACATCCCAAAGGAAGGCCGTTCAGGTTCATTGCTCTGGAGTTGTTCTGGCCTTGGTTTCAGGGATGGGGGCCTGTTGAAAGGCAAGACTGGAGGCTCCTAGATTTATTCCGCCTCAGTGAATCAATACAGCGGTGCTGGCAGGCTCTTCTGGAGGATTTAAATCTCTTTTGCAGCTGCTTGGTAGTACGCTACTGAAAAAAAATAATTAGAAAAGCAAAATTACGGCTTTTCAACTAAAGAGGACGAAGACATAGAGGTGGTCAGAGCGAAACAGCTAAAAAATGGGTAAGAAATGGTCAATTATGCTTATTTGGAAGAGAATAAATAAGTGAGGTAAAAGGAAAGATGGGGCTATTTAGTCACAGTGGGGTAGATAGAGAATTTTCTGTCCACCCTTTGAACACAGAAGAGCCACTGTCTACAGCTGCAGGGGCCCCTGTGGCGTCGCTCCATTTCTGAGATTTTATGCATCCAAACAAGCACACACACATACACACACTAGAGAGAGGGCGAGAGAGAGAATGAAGGAAGCGTCTCATTAATGTACACAACATCACATGGCCTATTTTAGAGGCCATTACGCTCTGGTAAGTAGTGCTTGTTTGTCCAGACTAGAATCTGTAGCTTTCTCGAGCTGCGCTTGCTCCAAAGGCAGATCGGTTTGCATCGTTCAGAACTGGAACATACACTCTAATTGGCCCTTTAGAATAAATCAACTCTGGGTTTTTATTTTAACAGAAAAGAGAGAAACTGTTCCATTTATTTTTTCCCCTCACTGTTCAAGACGTTGAAAACTGTAAAGAGAGACCTCATGTTAAAATAAAGTATTTGCTCATCCATCCAAATTATGGGAAACGGCAAAGATAATGAATTACAAAGTCTGTTAAAATTTTTCTGCAAAAAAAAGAGCTAGTTGAGACCAAAGCAGGACTGGAGACTTTTACCATCCAATTTTTGGTAATAAATAAATAAATGAAAACAACAGGAAAGAGAAAAACACTAAACTTTGCAAGTGGAAATTATTGAGCTTGTTTTATTGTTATTATGCTATTAATTGATTTATTGCTTATTATGACAGGCCTTATGACTTTGTAAGGCTAACTTTGTGTTTCAAGATGGCTGCTTTTCGCTTCAATAATTCTACAACACACACATGTGAAAGTGTGTTTAAAATCAATATTGTATTCAGCGCCTGCAACTCTAAACTGAACAAATAAAAAGTTTTGTTTGCTGATGGAAAGTAAAGCTCAAAATGAAGTTTGTAAGAGGTATTGCTAACTAGATTTATGGGTGTTGCCATGGTGAAATCTTGACTTCCTAACTAGAACCCTGTTACCGCGGGTGAAAGGTTAAGCGTAGCCCAGAGTTCCGACTTCCGAGGCAACTGGAACGCAACATGAATGTCAGTTCATATTTACCAGCAAAACAAGTTGCCACTCAGTCAGATAGCACTTATTAGGATCCTCATGAGCGGGAAACTGTAGCAGCCACTCTGCTTTCAGGACTCTGGGTGTTTTGGATGTGTCTAATCTCTGGGACAGTATGCAGGACAGCGGTTAGGACTGCTGCTGGGAGCACTGGACCTTCAGAATGGACTGATGGTGATACAGCTAATGAATGGGTGAGTGATGTGAAAGGAAGCTGACTCTCTGGAGCATTCGCTTCCAGACGTTGTGGCATTGTTCTCTTTCACGTTGTGTTTCACTTGTTCCTTTTCAGTCGGAGAAAATGACATTTTCGGGAGGTCAAAGGGTTCTCAGTTCTCGGTATCATGCTGAGAGAACTGAACAGGGATGAAAGGATTTCTAATTCACTGAGTCAAACATGACTCAGTCAGGCGCAGAGATTTCTGGTCTGCAGAATGAACTTGCAGAGGAACAGTCCAGCTCAGTTTCCGCTCTGCTCCCTGAGGTTCTGGCCTTTTCCAGCTCACCGACGGATGAGCCAGCTGCTGAGCTGGATGTCCTGTAAGACCTCACCAGCTATACTTCCTCTCATCTTTTGGTGACATACCACCATCAGCGTATGAATGGGTGAATGACTGACTGTAGAGAGAAGCTCTTTGGGCTCCTCTGGACTTGTTAAAACGATGTACAAGTGCAGGACATTTACCATTTAATACTGATAACTTGAGCACCTGTTGCTGGATTAATTCTAATCATTTGACATTATTCTCAGATGGTTTCATCACCAATAGTAATAAAAACCCCCATCAAACTTAGGTAAACTGAGTAAAACAATAATCCACTGAACAGTATGACCTCTACAAATGTAACCCTGGACCTTTCAGTGGTCCAGGGTTACATTTGTTAAAGTTATTAACATCTGGTGCTGGTGCGTATCTCCAGTGGTCATTGGGGCAAGGGACAGGGTCAGGTCAGTGGTCAGGTCAGTGGTCAGGTTAGTGGTCAGGTTAGTGGTCAGGTCAGTGGTCAGGTTAGTGGTCAGGTCAGTGGTCAGGTTAGTGGTCAGGTTAGTGGTCAGGTTAGTGGATAGGTTAGTGGTCAGGTCAGTGGTCAGGTTAGTGGTCAGGTCAGTGGTCAGGTCAGTGGTCAGGTCAGTGGTCAGGTTAGTGGTCAGGTTAGTGGTCAGGTTAGTGGTCAGGTTAGTGGATAGGTTAGTGGTCAGGTTAGTGGATAGGTTAGTGGTCAGGTAAGTGGTCAGGTCAGTGGTCAGGTTAGTGGTCAGGTCAGTGGTCAGGTCAGTGGTCAGGTCAGTGGTCAGGTTAGTGGTCAGGTTAGTGGTCAGGTCAGTGGTCAGGTTAGTGGATAGGTTAGTGGTCAGGTTAGTGGTCAGGTAAGTGGTCAGGTTAGTGGTCAGGTTAGTGGTCAGGTCAGTGGTCAGGTCAGTGGTCAGGTTAGTGGTCAGGTTAGTGGTCAGGTTAGTGGACAGGTCACCAGTCCATCACAGAGCAGCGAGGAGAAACACAGGACACACTCACTCATACCTACAGACAGTTTTGGAGTCCAGTTAACCGGCCTCTCTGTGTTTGGCCATTATTAAGCCAATATTATATATAATTAATATTTGGAAAGGTCCTACCAGACAGTTTATATAAAGTAAAAACATGGAAAATAAAAATGAAAATTGATTAACTTTCTTTATTCTTTGTTTAAACAACTGTTACCAAATAAAAGTTCATCAGGCTATTCATACAGTTTAACCAGCCTCCAATCAGACATGATATTAAACTGTTTATTATATAATATTATTTATAATATTGGATGTTTGTCAATATCCAATAGTGATAAATAGTGGTTATTTTTCATAACTGTAATATCAATATCAGATATTGGCCCAAAGCTTCATATCGGTGCATCCCTGCTGAACTGTTTTTGTCGCAGTTGTTGAAACAAAGAATAAAGTATGTGCATCAGTTTTTATTTTCCATGTTTTGTTTTCTGGTAGGACCGTCCCAAACCTTATTAATTGTATGTTGGGTCAATAACAACCAAATGTGACAGACTTCATTGCCTCTCAGCTGCCTGCTGCTGACTGTCGTAGAGAATCAGTTGCTCATTGACCTGTTCGCTAGACGACCAGCCACCACCTCAAACCAGTTCAACAGAGAAGTGTTGTGTCTGCGTGCGTTTCTACGGCGATGAATCTCTGAACTACAATCTGCACCCTCAGATAAACAGGAACGGCTGAAGGCAGCTCTTTCTTCCTGCCTTCCACAATATCCAGCCCTCCACACAGACTCACATCTCTCTTCCTCCTGTTGCCTTCTAATGCACACACACACGCACGCACACACACACACACACACACAGACAGGCAGGTCCTCCTGTTCCTGTGGCTTACAGCTTACTGTTCACCAGCCCATAAATCTGTGCTGTCCAGCCCATCAGTCAGTCTTCCTGCTGCGTTGCTGATGTGACAGAGGAGCCATCAGAGCATCTCATTTAGCCGTCCTGATGCTGAGCCCGGCTGATGGATAGACAGGACCAAATGTGCCAAACAAACAGTCAGTAATATTGCCCTGTCCTTTCACTTCCAGCTCTCTGTCAAGCCAGAGTGCTGACAGAGTGGGGAAAAAGTACATGCAGCTTCAAAATATTACATGTCCCGTCTACATAAATACAGCCTTCAGAGCTTTTTGGATTAGAAATGGATCATTTCAGAAGGCTTTTCCTGCTGAGAGATTCCCAACAGCTTCACAACGAAGCAATCACAACGATCCGTAGTGTGTGTGTCTGTCCTCATGTTCATGTGACTTTGGCATCAGAGCTCCTGCTCCGTGTCTGTGGGTTTTTGTTTTCAGAGCTTCAGTGGGGTTTGTGTCCGCGGGCCTCCATTGTTCCTATGCATGACTAGAATTAATGCGTCCCGGAAACAAAGCAGGGCGGGCAGAGCAGAAAGACGCAGCCAACGCTTTTCCTCAATCGGGGCCCGGATGATCCGGGATTACTGGAGATCATATCCGCCCGCGCCTCCTGGACGGCGGCTCGGAGCGTCTCCAAGACGCCCGGCTGGATTTACCATCTTAATCACTGCAGAGGAACAGCAGCTGTGGACGGACTGTAGTAAGAGAATCACTTTCAAACCTGACGGTTAACTCTATAAGCAAGTGGAAAAGGTTATCTGACCATTATAAAATCTGAAATTACCAAAATAAAATTAAAAAAAAGAAAGTTCAAGTTATGATTGCATTAAAAGAGCTGTCCAAGCCAATGTGGCTTTATGTTAATAATATATTCAACCTTAAGAGTGGGCATTTATTGGATTGTTTGTCATTTATGGTGATAGATTTCTTACTATGAAAATAATTCAGATTTATTGTTTTCATGATAAAAGGGACACAGCAGATACACAGCAAAGCAAAGGGACATAGCTAAGATTCTTCCAGGTTTGCAGCAAGATGTTGCATGTCTTCTATCTCTGACATCTTTTCTGTTACCTGTTGGGGCAGCAGCATCAGAACCAGAGACCTGAAAACAACCTGATAAGGAAGGCTGGTTCTGGTTCTGGTTCTGTTACTGTGGAACCTCTGGAGATGACGATGCAAAGAAGGATTCGTCATAAAATCAAGAAAATTATAGACAGCCCTGACAATCCTCTTCATGAGACTGTCTTACAAAAATCTTCAGTCAGAGGCTCCTTCTGATTCACTGTAATACAGACTGCTACCAGAGATCTTTCCTGCCAACAGCCATCACCATCCTTAATAAGACTTTGATCAATTTTAATTAATGAGCTACAACAACATTTAATTTCCCTTTAGGACCAATAAAGTGTTTTTTAATTTGAATTTGAATTAAAAACAATCATTACATTAACAAAAATTGCAAAGGAAGTTGAGTTAGGATGTTTCAGACCAGTCATTCAGGTAAGTTTAACAGTAAAGCCTTGTGAAAAATACACGTGTCATAGTGATTCAACTGAATGCTACTAAGTATTTTTGCTTCCTTACCCATCTGTTAGAAAGTCTATCAGCCTGGAAAACAACATTCTGTTTCCAGTTTAGGAGTGGTGTAAATCGGCCATGATGTTTTTGAGGTTGGCGTTGGTTTGACGTGGCAGAGGTCTGCGTTAGGGTCGGTTCCTCTTCTGCTAGCTTTTAGCTTTTAGCTTCAGTGATGAACTGAAAAGGATTTATTAAAGGAAGTGCTTGATCTAGCATAGACGGTAACATCTCTTAATCTCTAAACAGAACTTTTCTCACTTTGAAAATCTTCAGCAATCCCAACCTAACCCTTTGTTCTGGTTTGACTTGAATGGCTTGAATCAAGATTAAACATTGTCTTTATGACAGGAGTGTGTTCACTGAGGAGAAATCAACGGGTCCACATCGGGTCTTCAAAAAATACAATGTGTAAGCCATTCTACAACTATTTATCTCTCAAATTTATTACAATTTGCCACCACAAAGAAAAACAAAATGGTACGTTATGGACACAAATAGATTTATTGGTATGAAATAAAAGAAGAAAGGAATACAACAAAGTGTGTGTACAAAATCGGCGGTGCGGGTTGACTAATGGGCAAATTTGACCTCTTTGCTTTCAGTCTTCTTGTTTGCAAGCCTTACCAATGACAAAGGATGCAACGCAGCAGCTCAAACTAATGTCTCAGATGCTTTTCTGCTCGATTTGAGACGCTGGGATCTGAAGACAAAAAGAAGCTCTGGCTTTATAAAATGACCTCAATCTTTATTTCACCTGTCAAACAGCGCTGGCAGCAGCAGGGTGTTGGTCTTTTAAACCGTCACTGTGAACGGCCGATGTAATGTCTGTATTTAGGAGGCAGAACGGGCACCCTGCCCCACCTTCAGACTCAGCCTCTATAGAATATCCATAAATTGAGTGTAGAATCCACCAAGTCCCATTAAACACTCTCACATTAGGTCAAGTACAAGTGCTAGCAGATTCATCAAGGCTATGATTTGTTGCCAGGGTTACAGTGGCCATCTCTATCCTTGACTTTACAATAACCAGAGGATGCTGGGCCACCTGTCAGATATGAGATAAACTGCAGAAGGGAAGTGAAGTTCTGCTAATCCTTGAAAATGTTTCTCCTCTCATGAAAAATGTTTTTTTGGTTGAGAACATGGGATGTTGAATGGTTTATACTTTCAGTTTCTCTCACCAATAATCTTCACTCACACCATTATCTGCACTGTTTCACCTGATCTAACAGGTTTCCATATATACATATATCTCTCCCTATATATATACACTTGTGTGTGTGTGTGTGTATGCATGTGTGTGTGTTTTACTAAGAAACTGACAGAACTGAACTTGTGTTTGATAGTGTTAGAACCTCACTCTGGTTGACGTGTAACTTGATAATTCTCTCTCCTTTTTTGGCACTGCAGTCTAATTTTTTTTCTTTACAAGTAAACAGTTGTTCCCTTGAAAAACAACTGCAATTATTGACTATTTATTTGCCAGTATTTCTATTTTTGAACACTGATGAAGGATTCGCTGCAACAAACCCGTCTCTTAGTCAGAAGTGTGCACCTTCTATTACTTCTCCCTTTACTGGCACGTGTGTGGCAGTGCAGGAATGTGTGTGTGTGTGTGTGTGTGTGTGTGGTATACCATCTGTCACACTGTGTTTTTCTAAATGCAGGCTCCCCACAAACATCAGAGTGAAGCACATCAAAAAATCCCCGTTGCCTCCCTTCACGGCCCTACATGCTCAAATTGTGTAGCCTCTAAATCTCAACACCTGCTGCTCCATTTTAGAGTAAATTATCTTTAGCACACAAAGATGCGGCAGCGCGTTGCATGACAAACATCTCCGGTTTCATCACTCATCCTTCTTCCTCGCTCTGTTTTTTTTTTCCTCCACTTTCTGCTTCTGTTCGCTGCAGGGTGATGAAACTTTAGGGTCGGTCTAGACTTTGTCTGATATGGAGAGGGTCAGGTCTGATTCTCCTAATCGCTCCCCTGCTCTGTGGGAATCTTCTAGATAATTGTCGAGGGTAAATGGAGTTTATTAGAGATGTTTCAGAGACTCAGTGGGGGGGTGTCTAACCATTCAGAAGCCGTTCCTGCATTCCTGTGCTCCTGCGTTCCCTTGTTCCTCCGTTTCTTCACGCGGATGACGAAATGCCGCATCCGCCGTGGATATCCAGAACCTAAACGACAGCAGTCCAAACATCTGAGAGGTTAACACCTCCATCCTCATGCAGCTGCTGCTGTTTTTCTGCCTTCCACTTCACAAATGACTGTTTATTCCTTTGTGATGGAAGAATGCAGTAGAGAAACGGATTGAGAGGAGCCGTCTCCTCCGCTAGGGGCGGCGTGCGCTGCAGGGAAAATACTAAACGAAATTGTTTTAAACTGTAAATAACAACAACAAATAACAACTCTCAGCTGGAGGATTGTCACATAATGTGGGCAAATGCAAAAAAAAAAAAAGACTTGGAAAAACTTCAGTTGATGCAGAAGAAAGCTCTCTGACCAGTTAGCATTGAATTGTTTCATGACTAGCATGTGCTGTATATCTTGAGTGGCTAAAAGTCCATGTCAGGTTATTAGCTTCTTAACATGGAACAGTTTAAAATTCCATAGTTCACGCTTTTTGTTGTTGTTTGTTTATTCAGTAAAACAAAAATGGTGACACTTTATTTGATGGGGTGTGAATAAACATGAAGGAGTCTTTATGAATGTTTACCACTGCTGTCATAGAATAGAATAGAATAGAATAGAATAGAATAGAATAGAATAGAATTCAACTTTATTGTCATTGCACTGTCACAAGTACAAAGCAACGAAATGACATGAAGTGTCATTTGGTAAATAATTACACTTTTAATGCAAAGTTTCATTAAAACCTGTATTAATAGTTCACTAAACATGTCAACTTTGCATTAAAAGTGTTACCAAAAAATCTATTTAAATTCATGTTGATTTGTCACCAGTTTTCAAATTCTTCACTCTACTTTCTTACAGAGCAATAAAAGAATAAAACTCTACCATTAACTCTAATAAAGATGAACTGTTTGTAAAAAGAAGCTGAAAAACGTTTTAGGTCTAACATGTTTAGAACTGAAAGGGTATATTTTTTGAATATTTTATGAATTTGTCAATATTGGTTATGAACTGTAATTCATTTTTATACTGTGTTAAATCTGCCATATTTGAATGATTCCTAGTGAATGATGTGTGTTTTAATGGTGGTGGCTGAGTGTGAAGCCCAGCTAATAACAAGGAATAATTAATCAACAGTATCTGTATCAATGCTTAACTTACTTTTAAATTCTATTAAATCCTATTTGATCTCACTCACAGAAATGTGAACAGTAATCTGATCCAAATAGAGTTTTATTTTTGCATAAACTCATTAAAGCTCTTTATCTAACTGGAACTTATGAACAGCACATTTACAAAAAATAATATGTTACATTTAGCTGATATCAACATGAACTTCAACAGGTGAAGTCAGCAAACTCAATTTGTGGTTCAAACTTAGCAATATAGTACAATACGCAGATTTACTCACCAACTTGTTTGAATATTTGTAAACACAGTAATGCAATTCATTAAATAAAAGCTGTGCATAAATACAGCTGATAGGCGATGTAGACATACAAACTTTTCTCTTGTAAACTCGCAGAAAGGATTTTTTATTTTACAATGAATAGTTTGGTGAGTAATTATACAGATGAATGAGTATAACATGAATAGGTCCTATACAAAGACTGCTTTTCATGGATCAACTCCAATTATTTTGCTAGAAAAGGTCAGAAGAAGTGACTCTTTTAATCAGGATAGCTTTAAAACTCATCTTTGCTCTAAACTCTTGATAAAGTTCAGTGTCTTCAGTATGTCTAATAAAGCGTTTATTTGCCATTTTGAATCTAAAAGGTCTTCTGATTTAACATCTGGCTGAATTCATTTCCACCAGGAGTATCGGCTGCTTCCTCACTACCTTCCTGTTCATAACGCTCATTAGATCGAGAAAATATTAACAAAAGATATTTTATCCTGAATGGGGATGTATTTTAAGAACATACAAGCCTGGCTCCTTGAAATGGATTTTATCTTTCATACAACAAATTATAAATAATGAGAAAATGCAGTGAGTTAAAACTCTTCCTGGTTCTCTGTTTATGTGTTTTGGAGAGCTTCAGCTCCAAATTGAAGCTCCATTTGGTAGAGTGGACACACAAACCACTTACTGTTGACCTTATTGTTGCTTCCTAGCAACACCTTTACTTCCAGCTCCACACTTGCAGAAGATCTTTCCTTTCAGTGCATATATTTTTGGGACATCATCATCTATGCCCAGGATCTTCTAAGTAGCAACAGTTTGGAGATGCAACATCATCAACGACTGTAAGGTGTTGGCAACAGACCGTAAGATACATGTGACATTGCATTATTTTAAAAATAATATCAAAATATGGCAATTTGGGTTGCTGTGGAGGAGCAGGGGTTAAGCACAATTCTTGATACGGACGTCACAGGTTCGAGTCCCGGCCTTCCTCCCTCTATCAAATAGAGGCCACTAGAGTCAATAAAACCTTAAAAAAGGCATTTTTTTCAATACATTTTCTGTTTGCTTACTTAGAAAAATGAAGACATAGTCCATAAATAAAGTCAGTTAAGCTGAAACCCTCAGTTCTGCTTGGTCGCTCTGTCCTCTGCACATTTCCTGTCTTTATACATTGCAGAGTTCTTATACATCAACAGCTCTCTCTGTGCTTTGTGTGATTTTCTCCTCTGGGTCACACAAACAACTCCAAACCCACCTTGACCATAAGGTGGAGGATGTGTAATGGCAGGTCAGACTCTGCCCCCTCCCCGGTCACACACTCAGGTAAGGCGGTGGACGGCATTCTGCTCATAATATATTTTCTTGAAGCGCCTGCAGTGGGCCGGCTGCTGGCCACATGCCTGATTCCTCACCTTGAGAGGACACAGCATCTCACAGTGGACACAGCAGCACAGCGGCATCAGGAAAAATAAATAGTTCTTTTGGGTCTTACCACTGTCCAAACCTTTTTACTGAAACTTTGAACTTTGCGTGTTGTCCGTTCCATCGTCTCCCAAACACAAACAGTACCGGCCACGCTTTGACTGTGAACGTGTCCGGGTTGAAGAGTACCTCTGGCTTCCACTCACTTTCTCTGTGATTTGCTCTCCTCTGGGCTCTTGATGTATGGATCTCTTCTCTGTTTCAAATGCCAAGCGGCTCTAACTGACAAACAAATTGATGAGCTTGTGCTGCGACCAGGCCAGGATGCTGCCTCCTGTAAAATAATGTCAGCTGTTTGAGAGTGTGAATATTAAATGATGTTGAGCTGTCAGATCAGTTTAGGGTTCTGGTCTGAGTGATGGCTTAGGAGCTTTGGAATATTATCCCAACTGGGGCCCAAAGGGGCGGTATTATGTGTTTTGCAGAAACAGTTTATAGCACGATCAAGTAACTCTGTTACCTTAAATTGTTGTAAAAATGCTATATATATCAAATATGACTTAAACGGAATTATACATCATTATTTAATGTCTTGAAATTGGTCCTCTGTCTCTTTAAAAACTCCTGCTCCTTCTGAAACTCCGCCTTCAGGAAGTCATCGCAACATGGCTCCTCTATTAACTCTTAACAAGCGTTTTTACCAACATTGCTTTGAGAAGTAGCTCCTATAATGAGCTCAACAGATGTACAGTTCCAGCAGGTGTTTGCTAATTGCTGCTGGCTAGTCTGAAGGAGCTGAGTGGAGGAGGGCTGAGGTGGAAGCTTGGAAGCTGCAGCTCAGAGAAGGAGCTGTGTCTCGAAGGTGGGGCTAAGTCTAGCTAGGTATTTTGCACAGCTGAACGGTTGCCACGGAGATTAAAGGTTTTCTCAAACATGCATGAAAGAATGAAGGGAACACTCTGGATCCGTTTTTGTTGAGGGAATAACAATGTAACATGATGTAAAGCTTAAAAAAGTAGATTTTAAATAATACTGCCCCTTTAAATTGATATTACTACATCGTGAACCTTCATTCCTTGCTCAGTGCTCAGTAGATGAACACATGAGCTTTTGTACAAGCCAGCGTTGTTGTTCATACACAGAGATATGTGCAAACTCTCACTCAGGCTGTAGTTAACCTTTTCCAGAGTCCCAGTTGCCTTCTAACTCAGCCCAGATGGCCATGTTGGCGGTCAGTACATTCACTGCGATTAATGTCAATTCCCAGCATTTGTAATTCTTCACCTTTGCTCAGAAGTTTTAAAAGTCTTCCCCGGTGACCTAAAAGGTCCGCATATCAGATCTGTACATCGGTTTAATCACGTCTAAGCACCTAATAATCAGCTTATACTGCCTTATGAAGGAGGTTATAATCCACTCAGGTTGTAAAAATTACCTGAGTGGTAAAGCAGAGCCTCTGGGAGACATTCTCCATCCGGCAGCCTGGATAGTGGTTGATTATTCAGAAAAAATAAACATAACAAACACAACCACCTAACAGTCTGTGTTGCTTTTTCTGATGAATATTATGAAAGTCACAAAAACACTTTAAAGGGGCAGTATTATTTAAAACCGACTTTTTTTTTTTTAGTTTTCCATCATGTTATAATGATATTCTCTCATCAAAAACAAACCTGGAGTGTTGCCTTGTTTCTTTCACGCATGTTTGAGAAATCTTGTACCCTATAAGGGTTTATTTGCACCTTGTAGTCCAGTAGACTTGGTTTGATTGAAGTTGTAAAATCTATTCCATTTCCAGTTTTGGTGGTTCTCTTTCTCACTGCACTGTGTCAAACAAATGAAACTCTTTAGAAAACCTGTTCCTCTCCTCGCCTGTGGTGGCGCTGCACAAAGAACCGCTGAGTTAAACCTCTGAAAAAGACACGAAGCACAACTTCCCTTGTCGCAAAATATAAACAAAAATTTAGTAAATATTTGTTAAAAAACAAAACAACAAAAAAAGAAATCTTTCTGAGATCATGAATTTATTTGAAACAAACTTCTAGAAATCGTCTCATTCTGAGGTGATACATTTATAAGCTGCATGTCTGGATATTTCCTGAAGTGTAAGTGGTTGATTTGGGTTTTTCTCTGCATCCATCAGAACGTGGGCTACGATGTTCTCAGGTGTAAACTTGATGCAACCTCGTGGCGACTTCGTTCTCACTGTCTCTCATAGCGAGCCGTTAGAGCTGTGAGGTTCCCCTTTACGCTTCGAACGACATCCAGATGTGCATCTAATAAATTCACCACTTCAGTCTTAGAGAACTTCTGGCATTTTTTGTAACAAATGTTTGACTTCATAATATAAGGACATTACCAACTTTCTGTTTTTCAGTTTTGATACTGTAAATTTATGTTTTGCATTTATTTTCTTTCAAATTTATGACTTGTCAACATCAGGGAGCGTTTTCTCTTGAAAATATGTGAAATTAATATATAAATACAGTTTTTTTGGCAGAAATTTGCTCCTGCATGGCCACTTTTATTAAATCTACAATCATATAAATACTTTATGATGCTCTTCTCTTTGATTTGACTTTTTTTGTTTGATGTGACTTCTAGTTTTTATCTGCTAATTTTAGCTAATAAAAGGTAAATACGTTTTTCTTTTTAAGAAAGTCTTATTTCTTAAAAAATAGGTTTAAGAAATAAGTTTTTACCGTAGCAACTTGTTTTTCATCACCAGATTCACTTTCCATGAATCTGATGATTTATTTCTATATACCGTATTTTCCGCACTATAAGGCGCACCTAAAAACCTTAAATTTTCTCAAAAGCCGACAGTGCGCCTTATA
>CAEFZX010006723.1:0-30248 GCA_903066825.1 Alfaro cultratus
ACAAACAGAGACACACCCCACAAAACACACTCTTTGGTTTTTTTATTTTTGAAAAAAATTTTTACCCCATTTCATAAAACCGGGGCCAAAAAAAAAAAAAAAAAAAAAAAAAAAACTCTCACCCATCGCATCATTTAAAGAGAAAATAGGGAAACGACCCCTTGCCTTGAAATCCAA
The DNA here is from genome assembly GCA_903066825.1 of Alfaro cultratus. NCBI lineage: Eukaryota > Metazoa > Chordata > Actinopteri > Cyprinodontiformes > Poeciliidae > Alfaro > Alfaro cultratus. The sequence continues at coordinate 178 of CAEFZX010006723.1, forward strand.
AGAAGAAAGCGATCCCGGTGATCCAAGCCGTGGGGATCCAGAAGTAACGCATGGTATCCGGTTCTCAGGCGCAGTTGCTCCGCGCTCTTCCAGACGACACTCCGTTTCCAGCTGTAAGTTTCCAGAACAGAGAGCGCTGCAGGTGAAGCCAAACGGTGGAAGGAATCCGGTCTAAAGGAGAGCTGATGAAAGCCGATCACTGCTGCTTTCACGCGGAGTAGCGACCCCTGCTGAAGAGCGCACCGACACAACAACTGTCTTGGCGTGTTTGTGGGGGGAAGGGAGGGGATTCCCTCTTTTCCAGATTTGCATTTGAAGTGAAATGGTACCATCGTGACAGCTACACGATCGCGATTGTAAATATACAATTAAGAGGTCAACATTTTTAATTTAGGTTAATTCAGTCAAACTGAATCCTGGGCATAATAAAGAGAAACAATTCCAGGTGAGTAAAAAAGACTCATAGTAATCCAGCTGTTGATGAAGGGTACCATCAGACCAGAAACTGCCCAGAGAACAAAAAAAATAAAAAATAAAATAAAAATATTTTGGGCAGTATAAGGTACACCTGTGCACTAATCATGATGTCAGATCAGCATCTTGATGTGGCACACTTGTGAGGTGGGNAGTGCTCACTATCAAACATTTAGACAGATTTGTGGACAACATTTGAAAGAAATGGTAATATTGTTTATCTGGAATGAATTTTAGATCTTTGAGTCCATCTCATGAAAAATGGGAGCAAAAACAAAAGTGTTGCGTTTATATTTTTGTTGAGTGTACTTACTTAGATAGCAGCAACAAACAGATGTATTAGACTGAAGAATTGTTTATCATTAAAAACATGCTCTTAGTCAAGCATCAGTATACATAAAATGTTGAACAATGAAATGGTGCAAAACTTCAACCAAAGTCACAAGTATTTTAAAGTCTGGTACTAATGACTCCCAGAGCTCCATTTTCTGCTTTGCTCTACTGCTGGTCTCTGTCCTGAAAAAAAAAAAAAAAAAAAAAAAAAGAAGAGTTCCTTTGTGTATTTCTAGTGGCTCTATCCCACTGGTTACCATCACACCAGATCCTCAGCATGCCTACTTTATCTCTTCTGAGATCATTTGATTTATGACTGTTTTGTGCTAATTAAGCTTGAGAAATGCCTCAGTTTCCAGTGAGCAGGAAAAACCTCTGAGAGCTTCGTTTCAAACTCTGAGGGTTTGTCAGACTTGGCTCCAATAGAGCCAACTGACAGCAGAGCAAAACATCCCTTCCTGGTTCAGAACTGGTTCAAGCATTTCAGAGTCACTCTCTGCTCTCAAAACCTCTTTACTAACATAAATTATCCCACACATTTGGAGAGAATGAGCAAATTTACAGCTGAAAACGAAGAGAAAAGAAAACTAGAAAAGCAGTGAGAGGAATATTTTTTCCTGACTTCATTTTTCATGCACCAATTTGTTTAATTTGACCACAAATTTGTTTCCTGCTAAATGCAGAAGTTGTTCTCACACATAATTCTAGTAATTGCTTTATGTCAGGGCTTAATTTGAAACAGACCCTGCAGGAACAGGGTCCGGGAACTCTCTTATTTCGACAAGGTGAGTTCTGATAACGATTAGCTTGGATCTGGTAAGTCTCAAGTCTACTAACAGTAGTTACGAACAGATTCAACCAACAAAACTTACATTGGACGTGTAAAATCCAAATAATTACATAAAACAAATTTTAAACATTGCAACTGCTTGAAAGCTTTTAAATAAAAAAAACAATAGAAAAAATATTTTTTCAGTGATCACAGACATTAAAAGAAAGTGAGGTGACCAAAGCACATGTGGTCCTACAATCAGAAGTTGCAGAACAAGCCATAGTACTATCAGTCACAGCTGCCGCTAAAGTGATGCAATGGTTACACAACCTAACTTTGAAACACAGAGAGGCTTCAAAGATGCTTCAGATGTGGCAGGGTTGTGAATACAAATCAGAGCTCAAAGGGTCAGTTCAGACGGCAAAATGCATCACCCTGAATGGGTTGTCCACAAAAACGTCCTTTTGCCAAATATGCTGGACTTTTCTTTATTCAAGATGTATGTAGAGGAAAACTTCAACGCCATCTATACTGTTATAAGAAAATAAAACTTCAATTGCAGCCCAACTTTTTCAGGCTTTTTGCATCAACCTAATTAAAAAAAAACATTGAACAAACAGTATTTTACTATAATGGTTAACAAGCAAACCAATCAAAGCTTCCACAAAAGAATTGACCACAAATTTGTGTTATTTTAAATGACCAGTTTTAAAGCATTCATTTAAAGCGTAGTGGAACAGAGCAAAAGAATGTGAAAACGTCATCTCTGAGGATCACTCTGCTCTTTACTGGTGTGCAGTGAACACTGCAACATCTGCACAGTAGGATGTAAGCACACAAATATAATAACATGGAGTCGTGCTGTAGTTTCAATGAAAATGTCTGAAAATAAAATAAAATGATTAGGCAATCGTTTATTAAGACTGTTTAATAAAATCAGTTCAGAGGCCACAAATGGCCATCGGGCAGCACTATGTACATCCATGGTAATAAAGTTTATTAATGACCCCGCATATGTCATTTTTGTCGAGTGCTCTAATGGCACAATCTTAACTGTACATTTGACAAAAGCCAGATGAGCTTACAGCTAGTAAGTTAGTTAAAGGTGATTACTTTCAAATATCAAATCAACTTGACTTCTTGAAAGTAAAGCCTTAAGGCTTAAGGCTTAACCTTAAAAATGAATCAGATCAAATACCTTCACATTTCAAAAATGCAACAGTATCAATAATTAAGTAAATGTATTTATTGATATAAAAATTATTAAATGTGTAACTGATTAACCCTTTTTTTAAATTTATCAATGCATTAACTATTACAATTGTGGTCAGAAAGCAGCAAAAAATGTGAAATTCTAAGTAGTGAGTGATTATGCTTCAGAGCTGTTCATAAATCAGACTGTCATTTTAAAGCCACTATGCGAGTCCTGCATCACCTTTCGGACAGATTACACCTCCTTGCCCTCCTGCCCCAACGTTTGCATTCTGAGATCTCCTGCTGTGACTGGCTGCTGCCTGTCCTTGGCCACGACTAAAGGCTATTAATGGCAGTCAGTTGGGAAAATGGTAGAAATTGTATGCCAAGCAGATGAATACCCTCTGGCAAAGTGAATGTGCATCTGTGAAGCTTTTTAGCGACAGAACTTCAAAAGTTACTGCCAAACAGCAAAAGAAAATTCATGGATCTAAGTAATCTATTTCAGTTGATGTAAAAATGACTCAGCTTAATATTTAATGGCACGTAGACGCAGGTAAATATGGAGAAAAGGAAAAATGTGAAAAACGCCTTTATTCAAACTGTGGAATTACATAAAGAAGCTGGTGTGAAAGTTAAAAAGATATAAAAATCACCAAATCAAACCTGCTGTATGTTTACAAATATATTTGCAATGAAAACCCTGTAAAAACTCCATCATGTTATGTCTGACAAAAAAACAAAAAAAAACAATGTAATTGACAGCAAGCAAATAGTGAAAGATATTCCCTTTGTCTACTAAAATGTTTTCTCAAGCATCTCATCAACATATCTTTTTCTTGAAATATAACCCTTCTAAAACCTCCCATGACAGCATGGCCAAGAGGCCAACACAGTTGGAATTACCTTATTTGATCACAGCAGCAGCCCTTATCCACACTCAGGCACAGTGATGAGGGGGAGTCTCGGGGAAAAGGTTGGGCAGAGCAATCATCTGTGTTGTTTATGTTCCCAGTACGAGTCTAATTAAAGTTTAATTCAGCCCACAGTGTGACCAGGTGCTTGAGGTGCAAAATACCAGATAACAACAAAATCTCTGACAGGAGAGAGAGACAAAAAAAATCAACACACCAAAACTGCAGGCAATAAGCACAATACAAACTTTTGTTTGGTGGCAGAAATTATAGATGCTTTCCTATAAAGTCAATCAGCACTTAACCCTATATTATATATATATTGCTTTACATTTTCTCAAAACTTCAGCTAACAGCTCCATTGTTGATGGCTTGCTATTTGGTTTACATCTTACTGTCAGATCCAATTTTTTCTATTCAATCACATTTTCTTCTTAAATCTTTAGAATATCCATCAATAAAAAAAATCACTATCCAGCAGAAAATAACGCAAAGGACACTAATACTTAGTGTCAATAATAAATTGGAGTCTCCAGTAATGCATTATTTTCTATATCCGATTATTCCTTGTCAATCATAGCCTAACTTGACCCATGATGCAACAAGATTCATGGGAAATCTTGGGTAAGTCACCAGACAGACACAGTTACACTGAAACAAACTGGACAAATAACCATGCAACCACATATTCATCCCTAAGGGCTATTTAGAAAAGCCAATTATCCCAACCCGCAATACTGTAGTAGGAAAAGCAGGGTTAACAGCGGAGAACCCACACATGCAATATGATAACATACTAAATCCATGCAGAAAGATACTGTGTTGGAGAGCTAGAACCTTCTTGAGGGTTCAGCAGTGCTAACTACTTCATCCCCTTTCATCACTGCATATGTTCTTATTCTCTACTTTATTTACGCATGGATAGTGTTAAGCTAAAATGTTACACATTGATAATAGAATTAAACTCATTTGCATCTCCAGTCTCTCAGCCAGTCAACAAGGGAACTAGTCTTAACACTTAAGAATGAGAACAAGAATAATAAATAAAATATCCAAAATGAAACATAAACAAGAAGACCACACAAAACTGCATGTAATTGACCCTGCTTCGTACCTCACCTGGCCTTATTACAGTAAGAAGTTCCTTAACAGTGATGATCATGTTGAGCTGTACATCACAGACCTTTTAGATTATACATATAGAAAATTAGAGACATACAGCTTTTCAAATCAAACGACTATAAAATTTGAAAGTTAAAAGAAATAGCGACTGCAGAAGAAGGGTGTTATAGGTGCGCAAGTAGTAGGTTGTTCAAAAATAATTAAACTACTCCACAACAGAAGAGTGATTCTTACCAAATAAATTGCTACTATAGCAAAGAGAAAGCCTACGCAAAATCATTGTGTTTATCTAACTGCATATTCATAAAATATGCTTTGCATAAACAGATGAAAAAACTGAGAAAAGACCATAAGAAAGGTTTCTCTTTATTGACACTGAATAAAATGCTTCCAAGTAGCTCACAATTTCTGAAAATATGTTTCATGTTTAAGTGTTAGTCTTTAGAAGCCAGCATTAAAGTGCTGCAAGTCAATTGTTTGTCCCTTTTCTAAAAAAAAAAAAAAACAAAAAAAACAAAACATTTTAAATGATCACCCAGCTGTGTTTGTTGTTCTTCTAGAAACACAACCCCATGTGAGATCAGGCTGTGTGTCTTTGTTGCTCCAACATCTGACAGATTGTAATCTTTATCTGCGTGTGCACGGTGGTGAGGTCATTCTATGAGCTCTGAAATCCTGTCTGGGCTCGTGTTTGTGGTGTTAGGGTCAAGACGTTATCTGAGGCATTAAAACCAGGCCTGCTGATAAACTGTCCTTCATTTTGTTTGTGACAAATGCCTCTTTGTCAACAGCATGCACAGACGAGACATAAGTAAAACTTTAATAGCTTACAGCCTGTCCAGTGACAAGGCATTTTATATGACAGAAACAACTCCTTTATAGCAATTAGCAATTAAGAATCATATAATCTACTATTAACAATTTAATGAAATGCATTTCATATATGGTATTGGTGAGCAATTTTTATATCAATATATCTTTACCTTTGTCAAAAAATCTGATGAAATAATGTTTAATTATTATTAAACAATATTTAAATATAAAATATCAATCTATATGTCATCATGTTTGTAAGCAATCCTTCAGTTCACATAATATTTGAATCCATATCTGCCCCATTTCAGAAAGTGAGATAAGTGAAAATTAGGAGTATGTCTTAGAGTAAGCATGCACATTTTTAGGTTTTCAGTTTCAGATAAGTAGGTGGCCTTTTATCCCGGGTCAAGGATCACCTGGGTCACCTGAGCAGTAACAAGTCAGGATGAATCAAATAAATACAAGTACAAAAAAATATTTATTTTCCAACTATTCATTGGTGTGAAATTTTATTAACACAAAAGAGTAAAGTTTCTAATTGTCCCAAAAGTAAATTTATTTAAAAACACAATGATAGTGGACCACCTTCTTTGACTAAAAATGAGAGATGGAATAAAATTAATTTGACTTAACTCTGTCTGCACAGCTAAAACCTTTAAAGCTAAAACATATTGGACTCATTAATTAAAGTCTTTCATAGCACAGTCTTTGTTTAAGCCACAGCCAGGGATCAGAAGACAGGGACACCTGTATGTACAAACTAAAACACCTGACTGAATATGAATTTGCCCCTTACCTCAACAATGGAAATGCATAATGATCCCAGAAACAGAGTCCTGCTTTCATGTCGTTCAGTTCATGGTGACCTCCTGTCAGCCAAAGTGCAGTCTGTGAAGTATTCACCAGACAGAAACCCATCCCAGGATCAAAGGTTAGCATGGGATTGGATGAAGAGCAGATGGCTGTCTGGCTGCATTGTGAGGTACAAAGTAGAAGGAAAGTGAGGACATCGGAAATCTTCAGTGAACTTTGTGAAATCCAGAGGTCTGCAATTAGATTTTTTTGGTCAACTTTTGTTGAGCATAACTGCAATATCACTCTGAAATGCCATGGCTTTGTCATGAGGAAGTTTTGTAGTGAGTTTTTCAGATATATATTGATGACAAGAAGGATTTCTTTTATTTTTTTTCCAAAACACCAGCTGAATATCAGTTTTGGATCAGTCAACAAAATAAAGAAAAAAGAGAAGAAAAACTCTAAGAAAAATGTTTTAGCTCTTGGAGACATGATATTAATAGAAAGTCATTGACAGGACAGCCTGTTAATGAGGAAAACAATAAAAAGAGCACAGGTTTCAAATAAAATAGACAACTAGAGCATATTAAAGACCAGGAACGATAATTAGATGTCAACATGTTTACAATATAAACATATCTGTGTGGAGAAAGACAATTCCAAAAGAAGTTACTTTTACATGTCAGCACTTTACCACAACTACAGGCATCAAGTTAGAACAACAGGTTATGCATTAAAAATGCATAAATGAACTCTGGGAATGCACAGATAGGAAAAAAGGTCTTGACACACATACACATATTTTTACACATAAATGCTGTCTTAACTGAACTTTTATCTGTTTATATCCTTTCTTTCCACTCCAGTCTCCTCAAAGCCACATCTCTTATCTCTTTATCAGATCAAATCACGTTGCCACCATTTTCTCACTATTTATTCAGGAAGACCTTTTAGTCTCTAGCTGCAAAGCACTTGCTCAAATTCACTGCAACAACTTCCTCATCTTTTATGCATGTCTCTTCCTATTTATTCACTTCTTTCAGGTCTTTTGACTTATTGTCTGTCTGACAAAAGAAATAGACTCAGCTCTCTTGAGAAGATGAATGGGAAATGATAAAATGTGATCAGTATCTGCCAAGGTAGACATTTTAAATCTCTCGCTTTAGATACTAAATACACTCAACTACATTTTTAGCATACAGGTGAGTTCCTATTGTTACAGGACTTCACTTTCTGTTTCTTTGCTGGAGTTACAGAACATTTTGCTTACAATTTGCTCATATACATTAGGGATATTGTTGTAGTCTAGTTATTGGTAGAAATTTTGATGAATTTGGAAAATATTATATTTTGGTATATTTTGACTGCCACAATGATAACATAATTTCAGTCATTAAGTGAAAAAAGAAAATAAGTAGAATATCAGATATTAGGCAAATTACAAGTTAAATATCAGATTAATGTGAGGTCATTGAATGGTAAAAAAATACATATTAATTACTGCAAAGAAAACCTAAGGATGCCAAATTTATTTTAAGTACTTATCTAATTTTAATGTTTCATTTGTTAAGCCTCTGTGTTTTCATAATATAATATGGCATCAACTCTATTTCTGTATCAAATATGCCTTTTTCTGTGTGCAACAAAGAAATGTTGACTTTCTTTACACAGAGCTGATTTCATACGCACTGCATGGGGGTTAAACTAATGAAAAAACAAAGGCTCACACAGAGATGCACACAAATAAGAGTACACTAAAGTGACTATAAATGTCATTGTCACAGTAATAATTCCACTCATGGAGAAAGATTTGTTTTAGAGCTGGATGGATGACAGCGCATCTCTGCCAGTGCATGCTGATTGTTGGCACACAGTTAATCAGCTGTAGAGTGGAGGACTGAACTAACATCACAGGCTGTCAACTGGTTAGAAAACATATGAGAATACAAAGCATTTTCTCAAAATGTTTAAACCAAACCAATATAATCTGATTTTTCATTCGCAAGCACTGCACAATTTGTGTGTGGTGCATAAACCATTTATGGGCTAAAGATGAGTCCAAAACAGAATAGTTAATTTGAAGTACTGAGTAGTTTTTTGGTAAGGTACAGACTTTTAAAGGGTTTTATTAAGTCAGAATGACGCAAGTGAGGCTATAAATTTTGAGAGGTTTGCTGCTGTGACTGAATGTAAAAGCAAACTTTGATCTAACATCAAAATATAAAAATAATCTGGTCTGACGCTTTAACATCTTTACTACTTCACCTGCATATTTTAGATGTCACTCACCAGAAAAAAATAAATAAATAAATAAAATAATGTGAAGCTGAAATTATATTAGATGAGTCTTCTGGAAAGCTTAGCAAAATGCCATGAAAATATTGCTTATGGTTCTTCAATCTAGTAAACTATGATCTATATACTAGCATTATTTTGATAATGTCTTCAACCATGTCTTCGACCATGCACATCTCAAAAATAATTGCATCAAACTATCAAGCTTGACTGCTTTCTGGCCAGCAGCCAATGGCTGCATTGTTCAGTCACTGTGGGCAGGAGAACTTGGCTAGATTCTGGTGCCTTCCCTTGGTTTGGTGTAGGCTCCGTAGCACTGGGTTGATCAGACCTCACAGTCTGGCTGCATTGAGACATGAGGTTGCTGCATTGGACCGAGGAGTTTGGTGGCCGTCTCTCTGCCTGGGCCTTTTGAGCCTGAATATTATTATATTCTATCTGATTTCAGCTGCAGTGGTCTTTAAAAGTCTAGGCTACCTTGCCCTGATCTGCTTCTAATAACTATAAACAGTGTGTGACACTTTCACACACACAAGTTTGTATTTTTACCCATATTAGGAGCTTGTACTGACTTACAATATATATATATATATATATATATAAATTTTTCAAAATTTTTGTAGAGACTTGGAAAACATACATATATACTACATATATATGTAGTTCTAAGAATTAGATTATCTTTAGATTATCTTCATACATTATTCTGTGTAGATCTATCACCTATGCTGTGTGAGGAGCCTACATTGTTATGCAGTTTGTGCTCAGTTTGAAGCTCTGAAAAAATACCTAACAATGTTCTGCCAAGTACAGCTACAAGAGAAATGAAATTCTCTCTCCATTTCTCTCTTAATGTTTGACTTTTGCACATATTTCTATTACATGGTCTGCAGACTTCCGCCAAACAGTATTTCTCCTGCACAAATCATGTGTCACAGAGTATTATCTCACGAATAGCTCATAGACTAAGAATTTTTTTGACCGTGAATGTTGGCACTCTAAGAGATTTGATTAGTTTTTCATTTATACAGAGAGATAGCGTTTTACTGTGTTTACACAGAATAATGTCAATTCATCTGTTAACCGTTTTCAAAATAATTCAGCAGGAGGTCTGTGTGGACTCTCGTGAAATTGTAAAAATGACAAAATAATGACCACACACTTAACACCCCCTCCACAAAAATTTGTAAAACACACAGGGTGTTTGTTTTCCAGCGCTTATAAAAGTTTAGATCTAAGAACTACACCGTGGCTTGTTGTTTGAGAATGTGCATGTTTATGTTTGTGTGACAGCGTAACTGGAAGTAGAAGTTTTGTGATGAAAATATAGTAGAAGCTTACGAATTCAGAGCCTATAGTGATTTTGCAGAACAGGCTGAGACTGAGAGCATACCAGATCTTGAATGGGACTAGGGAGCCTGTTAGTAGTTAGCTTCAGAACCAGAATAAGCCCAATAGCAGCTAGTTAAGACATATGTTAAAGAGAAGGAGAAGTAGTGTTTCCTGCAAGCAAAATCATTTAATTTTAAGTTGTTTTTATTGTTTGTCTATTTTGCAATTGGAGAAAAAGCCTCTCCATAACAAGCTCCTGGGCTGAATTTCAGCTCCAGTCGGCCCCTTATTGGGCTTAATTAAAGGTAATTAAGCACCCAAATGGATGGTCAGCCTTTAAATTCTCTTGACAGAAGGAGACAGATTGCTAACAATTAGTGTGATGTCCAGCACACAGTTATCTTGTCAATAATCTCTGGTTCTTACATACGTGTTCAGAATTTACAAAAAATTCCACAGAAACAACAATGGACCACTGCTAGTCTTTCCATGTATTTCATTGTTGTAACACTCATCTCAGATTCACTATTTATTTTGGAAAAGCATCTACTATAATTTTATATTGAATATACAAAATTAACATAAAATACTTAAATTTGCTGTTTGATTTGGTTTTCAGAACAAAACTGCCCTGAATGCTTCTATTCATTCACAAAATTAAGATTTTTCTTTTCTTTTGAAGCTAAAAGCTGTAAAAAATGAGAAGTAAAATTATTGCCTTTTTTCTAGTGTGGTGATTGGAACTAACACCTCAAAGCACAGTTTTGGGCTTTGCAATGGGGAAAATATATTATTTTCTCTGCCTGCATGGAAAATCCTTTTGTACTCGAACTCCTGAATTACAATCCTCTGCACCTGCATTGCATGTTTTCCCGCTGATATTTTTTTCCACAACTTAGGGCTCATTCTCATTTATGTAGGCACTTAGTTTTACACCAGGCTTTTAAAAGAAACAAAATTTTGCCTCTTTCAGTAAGACGTTATTTTTGTAACAGTTTCTTTCTGCGATCTTTTTCTGCACAATGCACTTTTAAACCAGGTAAAGCCCAACATATGAGTCCTCCTTCCAATGCTTGGTCAACCCTGCAGTCTATTTCATTAAACTTGCCCCTTTAATTTTTAATTGTATTCTAGTATATTTATGATCTGTTGTTTACAGTATAAACTACTTATAAAGCAATTTATGAATTAGTGACAGGTGCAATGTAAATAAACTTTACTTACATGAGTGACTGACTTAGTTGCTTGTTGTTGAATTGGAAAAGCAGTCAACTGACTGAATTTGAATGCAAACTGGAGACTGACAATCTTTGCTATTTAAGATGGACAATGTGCTCATACAAATAGTTAGGTGATGAATGCAGTTGCATGCAAGTCATTTCTAAAAATCCCACTTTCTCTCTTTCCATCTGTCACATTCAGTTGAGTAATTACAACAAGCACAAAGGTGAAGCATGAGAATGTCTTCCAGCCTCTGCCATATCGCAACATAAATATTTATGAAGACATTTGAGTAATCTGAATTTGTAAACAAAACGTCATTTTAAGGAAGGAACAGCAGCTGAAAGGTGAAGAATGTCAACAAGTGAAGGAGAATGAATCTCCCACTTACAGCTGGATCTTCTTTGGGTTAATGAGCGAAACAGAATAATGTAAAATTGTAGATATGCACAATGAATAGATTTATACACTTTTACACAGTCTTGCAAAAAAACAAAAAAAACAACAACAACTCAAAATGATCTTGCATACTTTGCCTACACAAGCAGATAACTTCACTTCAGTTTAATGTTACCCTGTAATTGCATGCTTAAACAGGACTGGTCTTTGTTGGAAGCTACCTTCCCCACAGTTGTGCCTAATATAATTGCTTAATTTGCTAAGGGGGGCATAAAAGAGTAATTGAAATACACTTCCCATCATTCAGGAATTTGTAATAAAATGGACTGCTTGGTGTACATAGATGAAAGTCTATCCAATCTTCATAATATTATTCTCTCATGCAGAAACATAGCAGGATTCCTAAGGAACAATAATGGCACAATTGATCATTTCAAATGGGAAAGAAAAATTTACCCAATAAAATTAAAAATGTCAAAAGAAGAAAAACATATTCAAAGCATACTGCCTCTAGAGGTAAGATCTATCATAGTTGTTAATATTTCAGAATATTTCAGGTAAGTACTAAAACACAGGCAAAGATACGCAGAACACTGGATACGTTTCTTCTTGCTCACAATAATTTCTTACAACCCAAAACCATTTTTTATCCTAATACTGAAACAATCAGGCAGGATCTGAATTCAACAGAGTCTGGACTACCATGAAAAGCAAAAATTCTTAATCTGTGCAACTAGTATATTTAACAGGATGCTGAACATCTAAATAAATATGTATTTCTTTGGTTTTGAAATTTCAAAAGTACATAATTACAGCAGACACACAAGAATCCTAAAAGCAATGCAATTAAAAGGCTAAAGACTTCCAACAGTGTAATGAAAAGTTTATTGACAGAAAATTAGTCATTTAAAGTCCTGAATTTGAATGTTGGAAAACAGGTTCTTTTTACTTTACACCCTCATCAGCATTAAAGGTCAATTTAATTTACCAGGGTTCAGTCCACTCATGCCTTAACCATGAACATAAAACAGTAAGCCCGTGACCTTTAGGTGTCTGGATTTAATAATTAATATTCATCTCACAGTTTTTCCCTTTCAGCTAAACCTCAGGAAAGTAGCACTATTTATTTATTCTTTAGTTTTAGAGGCTGGTCACATGGTACAAACTCCAAAGTTTTGATCAAGAACCTGAAAGATAAATGCTAAACATATACAGTATATACTTAGAAGGTCAACATAAGAATGTAACTGTGCCAAACTAAAAGTTGAACCATATCCTGGAAGCATATGGTGAAACAGACGGTAAACTCTCTAATCCAAACAATAAACAAACAATTGTATGATTACATGACTTAAAATGGAAACATGGGAAGACAACACTAATTATTCTAGCTTGCTTTCAACAAGGTAACAACAAATTGTATGGGTAATTTTGGAAAGTTCCTTGAGCAAAGAGCAAGTGCAGATGGTTCCAACATGCTTTTCATAAGAAAACAAAGATCAAAAAATGGTTATAAGCACACATGCACACGGCACCACAACTGCACAACATGCTGGATTGGACTAGCAATTCCATTCTGGAGAAGTACAGAACAGTTGTTCAGTGTAGGGATGCCAGCCTGACTTGTTCATTACCCAAAAAGCTACACTGAGCACCTCTAATAGGTCTGCAATCATTTAAGAGCAGCCACTCATACCAGAGAGAGGGAGCCTTGGTGTGTGCACGGAAACAGGTGGAATCAGAATAACTGAAGTTAGAGCTTGTTAGAAACTTGAATGCTGACTCCAGAATGCAAGTTACCGATAATCACTGATTAACTCTGCAAGCCATAAGGTGAGGAGCAGCAGATTTTCCACTCTGAATGACAGCTTCAAATTGGTAAGAATGGAATTTTTTAAATTTATTTATTTATCAGGACTGGATTCAGTGTCAAAGACATACATGTTAGTTGCTGGATAGTTTGTGCAATATTATGTCACATGGCAACAACACCATCTTAGAAAGAAAAATACAGATTTTCAGCCCTGCTCCATTCATAAGTTGTATATTAATCTCTTATATATATATATATACAAACTAGTTAGTGAATCTGTACTTTTATTATTTTTCTATTATCTTAATCCTGATGTATCTGTACAAAACATAGTTTACTGTAAATATGTGTTGTACAGATACATAGTTTCTGTACAACACAGAATATGGAGATATTCCAAACCCTAAAAAAATATTACTTTACAAATTAACTACCATTGTGTACATACATCAGTAAGCAGTGTGACCTTGGAGAGGATAACATAAGCACACTTGAATATACACTACAGTATAGTAGCAAAAGTAATGTATTGTACTTCAATTCTTAGATTCAGAGATGTCCAGAAAGAGGAAAAAAGGAGACAAAAATATTAAAAATGTGTGAATAACCAAATAGTATAAAAGTTGGTTAGTATAATAACCAAGTTGTTTACTTTGTTGGTGTAAACAACTTTATTTGTTTGCTCTGACTGTGTTGGCTGGGTTTGTATGAATATAGCAGTAATGCTGTCGTGCTGCAACATTGAAAAAGAAGTCTTTACTTTCATGACTCATAACTGAATATAATGAATGTTTATCTTACTTCTCTGTCTTCAAGGTCATTTTTAAAGTTAGAGCACAAGACTGCTGCTCAGGAGTGTGTTTTGACAGCACATACTTTAACCTTCAGAGGCGAAATGATTTCAAACAGTTTTCTGATTTCTATCATAAAATTATGTGACTATTAGACAGATGGAAAATGACGAAGATAATCACAATTAAAAATCAAAAAGCTGAACATTTTCAAAGGTCCGAGTAGAGCTGATTATATCAGTATTACATAGGTAAAAACTAAGTGATTGCAAATACAGGGTTAGTAGGAAGGTTTGGTCTTCTGTAATTTCTGAGATAATGTGAGGAACCAAGGAGAAGACAGTCTTAATAGTTGGATGTTTCAAATTTTGTGGTTACAGAAATGGCACAAAAAAAAGAAGAATTGATTGCCAAAGGATTTCTCAAAACATGCATAAAAGAATCAAGCAGTGACATGCGGTCAGGGGAGGCAAGTGAGGCAGAGCCTCACCTGTCATAATGGAAAAATATGATGAAATAATTTATATTGCTATTTTCACCCTGTGGTTTGTACTGTAAAGTGTTTATTTTTTTTATTTAGCTTAACCATTTTTTATTATTTTTTCTTCAAAATTGCTGATTTTTCGCATTTTCCCATTCAAATGCTCAGAAGCGCAGCAGGGATTGCGCAACCTCTCGCTAACTGCGTATGTTCCTCCCGTCTGTACGTTGCCAATGAAATGGTTAAAAAAAAAAACATTTAATATAGGAACTGCTTTTCCATAATTTAGCTTATGTATATAATATACAATGTTTTGTCACCAACTGTGTGTTTCGTGTGCTGAGGAGCGATCATAAACGGCAGAGAAGAGATTCGAGGTGAGACTAGCAGTTCTCTTGCCTCATGGCAGGGGGCGCTCATGATCCCAGACATTGTGATTCCACAACTGCAGAGTAAGAGACAGTAACAGCGAGCTAGCCATACAGTCAAGTGCAGCGCTATATTTATTGTTTTCTCCTCGTACCACAGCAATCACTTATTAATAATCGCAAAATAAACATTAAGCCTGAAACCATACTACTGCAACAGACTGAATGTTCTGCTCTTTGTGTGGAAAATATGTCAGTGCATTTTAGGGGCGTTGTCAGTTGCTGTGGCAACGAGTCTGTGTATAGCCTGTCCAATGCAGAGAGCGAAAAAGACGTGGTTTTAAGTTGCACTTCAACGGTTTTTTCCTTTGCTGTGGAGCATAGCACGAACTTAATAATACCTACATTTCCAAGTTACATTGAGTTAACGGAATTAGTCTACCGCGGCAGCGCGGCTACGGATTGCATGTAAAGTAATAGTCTTTTTGCCCTCCAGTTGTCCGCATGCGCGAAATGTCCTTATGTAAACAATAACATGCAGCTGGTCTACATTTGTATATCTGATTATGATTAAGTCAGTGCACCTCACCGCACACTGATGGAATCAAGGTATGTTTCAGATGAGTGACTAGCATTATAACAAAATGCAAAGCTCAAAAAAGTTGATTTTACATAATACTGCGCCCCTAAGACAACATTTTTTTAATCTTATTCCAATATTAGTTATAATCCAATACAGAGAGGAAAGGAAAATAAGAATGGCCTACTAAATGTTATTTCATATAATTTAATTAAATGTCTGTACATATGAAGACAAGATACAACTAAAATCACTGTGCTTGTTAATAATTAAACATTATAGTTTTCCAGAATTAAATTTTGGCATGGCCAAACATTTAATGTGTTGAATTATTTTTGCTAAATTCAGTACTGAGAAAATGTTCAACCATGTATGGTAGTAAAATCTATTTGGCCACTTCTTTGCAGTTTGTATCAACAGGAGTAATATAAGGCCTCACTTCAGTGGGATTTACTGCAACACACAGGTTGTCTAATTGTGCTTACTATATTTTTACTAAGCTCATTTTGTGCCACTTTGTACACAATTTCAATGTTCCTGGAGTCTGATACATAGATATAAATCTCCTCCAACATTACAAATGTGAAATGATAAGTTAGATTAGAACCCAAGATTAAACCAGTAGTGTTCTCCTCAGATTGATAGTGAAACCGCTGCAGGCGTAAGAGGAGATATTGTCAGCACACATCATGCAGCCACATCAGTCTTTGTATCTCCAAATCTTTATCTTAAAAATACCAACTGAATTTAAGATCTAACACAGTGATAAAACTGAAGTGATAATAAAAGTATCAAAAAGTATCAGAGTAGAAGAGGGGAATGTTTTCCGTTGTTAGAGATCACAAATCTTCACACTTCGGAGGGACATATGTTTTAAATTTGTGAAGAACGTAGGGTCAGCTTTCAACATTATATTTTTCCATTTTTAGAGATGGCAATTCCTTTAGAAAATTCGATTTAACCCTCACGCCGTCTTAGCACGACGCTCAGGAGGAGCGTGGTAAATGTCACAGTCGGAGAGCAGGGAAAGGGGGAATTATCCTGTTCGACTGTGAGTTCGTAAGCATATGCACGGGTTCAGCGAGACCCCGCTGGACTGTAAACAGAATAAAAAACTTGTGGGGTCTAAATGAGCAAGTCTATTAAGGCCATCTGAAGATGAAAGTTTTATCTTACTTACAGAATAAATTACTGTAGTTACTTGATCTGTTTTATCACTTCCCCTTTGCAATAAGAGAAAAATAAAACTACTTCCTTTTTTGAAATGCTGTAAGTTCCCAAATATTCTCACAGTTGAGATTGGGATCAAAGAGTAGATAGTAATATTAAGAATTAAAAAAAAATAAAATAAAAATGTTTTATTTCTTGTGTTGCTGGCAATTTTGCTAACATTTCAAGCCAGTCCCGTCTGGCTGGCCCAAAGAAAACAACAGCTCTTGGGGTTACACTTGCAGTAAAACAAAGGAATGTAGTAGATAAATGTTTGACCCATAGAGACTTTCCTTATTATTACTATGGTCAAGCATCACTGACCATTACTCTTCCTGAATATTTTACTCTGATTCGTAGAAAATAATGAACACCACTTACTTAGAGTAAATAGGTATGTCATTATTTTGACATACCTATGTCACTGACAGACACTGACAGACTAACGCTCTAATCTTGTGTTAACTGAAATGCAATAAACTACCAAGCTGCTAACATTCCTGGTTCTATAGAGATGACTAGACCTGCTGCTTCCTTAACTGGTGCATTTATTTACTTGTACCTGGCTGGTACAATATGGAACCTTTTGATGTTATTGCATTTCAACCTGGACTGTCTCGCCTTCTTCCCGCTGGCACCCTGCATGTAGCTTGAGTGCTCTTATTTATTGGACTGAGGGTATCAAATGTCTGCATATTTTCCTCTGACCCACCTGCAGCCACACTGAGGAGTGTCCATTATGAATATGGAACAATAATTAAGAGATTATCTACAAAGCCTTATGAACTAAGACAGGGAAAGCATTTGGTGAATAACGTAAAACTGTGGTTTTTCAAGAATTGTTTCCGGAGGCAGTATGAGTTAATATTTATGATTCTCCAAAGATCCTTTTCCGAACTAACAGACTAAATTTCTGTATTAACAGAACATGGATGCACCTTAGAACGGGTAGCTATTGTCACACTAAAGCTGGTTGACAGGACTTTATGTGTTCCATGGTATTTGTTTGTTAACCACAGACTCAATCATTATATACAATTTTTCTGCTCTACAGAAAAATTCATGAATGGGGGCATTTTCCATGAGTAATTTGGAGGTACGTTGCACACAAAAATTGTGTTGTGGATGTAAATAGTTAGGGTAAGTATGTGAGGAGTTGGGACCAACAACTTCCTGATCAGAGAAATTGTGATGCAGCATGTTGTTGATCAGTGCACAGGATACATTTTAATCCACACAGTCATGACAGTTGGTCCTTGATAGTTTAAAGCTAACTTTGGTTATTACTGCAAACTCTCAGCACAGCTGGCATCTCATGCAGAGCTAAGTTCACAAAGGATCGAGAAGCTCCACCATTAACAATACAGGACTGATGACTGACAAGACTTCTCTTAGACACGCTGCTCCTCTAACATCTGTTACTCTGCTAAGTAGCACATTTCCTTGCAAAAGTTACATGTAAATATGTTGGTTGTAACCAGTGAAAAGTGCCTTGACAGTTAACACAGAAATTTCATAATTTTCTCCTAGCAACCTAGATGTTTATTAATTAGTTTAGATTTTAGATCTTTGCAACTTAATTTCAACATATAGGAGTCTCCAGTTAATATTCAAATAGTATTTACTATGGGATATTCAAGTTCATAAATATAACAGATGACAGAATCATCACAGTATTGACTAAAATTACTAATCCACGACTGAGTGTCTTTGATTTCCCGTGACAGCACTTCTGGGATCAAACTGCTCTCCTAAACAGTAATTATGCACACTTCATTTTTCTCAATTGTGCAACGTTTGCAGAATATAAACAAATAGCAACTCAGGAGCTTTAAGAAATGTTCAGTAGCATAAACCTAAGAAGAAATGATTTCGATGTCCAGCAAACCGAAACGCTGAGCAATCACTTTCTTTAAACACTTTCTGGTCAGCACTTACTTTCTTTAAGCCTATCATTTATGCCTATGCTAGGATAGTGAAATAAATATTAGAAAAATATTTATTTTTTGTGTTTACTTGAGAAAAATAAACATTATGAAATAATGTTATATAGAAATATAATTCATTCCTCCTGTTTATTGTCTTCAGCCTGTTCATTTACAAATATTTCTACACATATTTGCAGTCATTACAGTTTTAAAAACTTCAAACTTCTAATACTTACAGAAGATTTTATTGATATCTACAAAATCAAATTTCCATAGGCCAATATTAGTTTTTCTTTTTAAGCTAATTATATTGACAGTCCAATACCTCTGGTTGAACACGACAGTGTGGTAAAAACAATTGATAGAAAAGTAATGTGGTAATGAGTAAGGCATCTCAAAAGGTAACACTTAAATCTACTGAACAAAAATACAACAATTTCAAAGTCAATGTCTATTTTTGAAGTACAATGTGAGGTTACTAAGAATCTTTCTATTGCTTTGTAGTTTTAGGTGTTCAGTTTCTAAAGCTTGAATGTTGAACAGCACCCAGAGAAATGATGAAAAAAGTGACAGCTAATCATTATCTTTACCTTATAGAGATGAATCTATCAACATACAGATTGATGTGCAATCTAATACTTTTCTCTGACATTTTTCGTCCCAAACTGTGACATCATACTTCTAGTTCTAAGCCATGGCTGAAGATTGTTGATGTGAACAGGTTTGTGAGAATTTATTTGTAATCAAATGTATTTTCACCTAGATCTTAGGTAAGATTGGAATGTGGTTTCACATTTGTATATTTTTGTATATATTATCATGACAGTTAAAAGTGTTCCCTCATGGAGGCTTCCTAGCTGGTGTCTCACTTCTGCTGTTGTTGTGGGTCATATCCACTCCTGAAATCTCTAGACACCAACAACGAGACACATAATATGGAAACCAGAGAGCCTGACACCAAGTGGCCTATGGGGAATCAACCTCAAATGTGTATGCCTAGCTGAAACTAAGTAGCATTTGCTCTCAATAAACAGTAGCGATACAGACAGACTGAGTAAAATCAATCACAGCCATCTGCCAGGACTCCTCAGTAAACAAACAGCTGTAATCAAGTGGCACTGTAACTGTACTTGATTCATTCAGATTGTCTATCAGTGTCAACAATCAAACAACCAGAGGCCAGAGACGCTTGTATTGCGACTTTTGTTGATGTACAACCTCAGATCAACACTACACAGCAAAAACAAGAGCTTAAGACTCCTGCAAAGTATTCTGACACACACTTTAATTAGAATTGCAACATCAGTACTCTTCCATTGCAGGCTTGTGCATTATCCCTACTAGCAGTGTCCTGAGAAAAAGTGAGACCGAAAGTAATCACTGTTTGGGTAATTTCTGTATTTGGTATTGTTTATTATTAAATCATATTTCTATAGCTAGAGTGGGTAAAAGCACTTGTTAGACTATTTTAAATGGTAATTTAGTATTACTTAATGTCCCACCATGCATATTTCAACTTCAAAACCCCTGAAATTTCTTTTGCACATATGCTGAGTTTCAACACCATGGAATGCCATTTATTAGAAATAATTATCCATTTATTATACCAAACGTGTGTAAATAAAAAAACACACAAAATGTGTACATTGAAAATTACTGTAGGTGTGAAAAAACCTACAGATTTACACCTACACATTTAAAAAATATGTACCTACAGGGAGTAAAAAATATGCATTTTTTAATGCGTTTTTTGCTCCCTGCTGAGCACAATTTTAAAAATTATGTTGTGAGACAAACAATAAAAATGACATTGATAGTGCTTTTTTGTTTGTTCTTTTTTGTTGAGGTGAGTCACTGAGTTCACTTCTGTTTGATTTCCCTTAATCATCAAAGCTCTCCAAAAATTACCAGACAGTCTAAAGTATTATTTTCTTTGATGCTTAAACAAAAATTATGTTTGACAATTAAATTGTGGTTAAAAGACTACTGAAGCACGCCGTTTAAATAATTCACCTAAAAAGTATAATTAAGAGTATCAACTGTAGCAAAGGATCAAAAAATATCTATTTCTAAACATGGTGCTCTTTGACATGAAAACATACTAGATTATGCTAATTTTAAGTCACAAAGCTCATCTTCCATCATTATGTACTTTTAATTAATGGTTACTTGCACACAGAGCTGTTTTATTAAATCAAAATATGCATAAGTCTCTTATTTCCCTTGAGAACAGACACATACTTCTTTTTTTTTTTTTTTTTACATAAGTGGATGTCAGTGCTGCTGCTGCCTTTCTCATCTGGTCTGTGATGTGACCAGAATCTCTGATCAGACTCGTTCTTCTCTTTTCACATCTTTAAAGCCACAGAGCAGCTGCAAGTGTTTTACAGGTTCTTATCAGCATCAGCCTCTGCAGCAGGAATAATACCCCGACTCGCCAATCTGAGTGAGGCTGTAACTCAACAAGCGTGTGTAATGGGGCTCCATGCAAAGCTTGACCTTCTTAGGTGGTGAGATGGAGATTTGACCAAAATGTTAAATGACTTCACTGAGAAGTCATTTAAAATAAGCTTTATTTTCCAAACACAAAAAGAATAACATATAGTGCTTCTGTCATAGACAGTGCCCTGTCAATTTGGCAAATCTACAGGTTATCATCTAAAATGAACAGAGGAATAGCTATATATTTTTTTTGACTTGGTTTGTTGAAATTTGTTAATGCACTCAAACGCTGAAACTTATATCACATTAATAAGACACAAATTGTGTCTTTATTCCGAATTTGATCATGTACATAAGATGTAGCCAACAATGAATATAACTGACATTAAGCAAACAGTTTATATGATGCCATCTGTTGATATGTAGTCATGATATGTGCTCAGCTCTCAGCAACTCATTGCAGCAAGGATCTTCCTGTCAGCCCTCGCATTTCTCTCCAACCCACAGCTGAGATGATTTATGGAAAAGTAGTTTATATATTCCCCTTAATCTTTTTCTTTTTTACTTTTTGAATATTTCTGAGGTGTTTGGCATCACATATGATCAAAGGAATGTATTATGTTAAAGATTGATTTAGTTAACTTACACTCAAACTACCCTGGAGAGAGAATATTGAAAGAGAAACAGAGGAAGGCAACTCAACCATGAGGAGCTGATCATTTCAAATAAGATCAATGGGAAAATCAATAACTGAACTAGTGGTCAGATCAAAGAGCTGTGTATGAAGTCTGTAAACCTGCAAATTCAGATAGTGGAGGCGGGTGGATTCACCCAAAATATCAATAATGCCAATACCAAATCAGTATCAGTTTTGGATCGATGTAGTAAGATTGATGCATTACTTTACAATTTACCCTGGAAATGTTTGGTCATTTTCATATTAGTTCTTCAACTCTACCTCAAAAAAGATTTTCTGGTAGCACTTTATTTGATGGGTTGTGAATAAGACGGTCATGACACCGTGATAAACATGACATAACACCTGTCATTAACATGAGTAAGTCTTGATGAATATTTATGACTGTTGTCATGTCATTTGGTAAATCATGACACTTTTAATACAAAGGTGATATTATTCAAAATGTCTTTGTTATGACAACTTGACAATAACTAAGAAATCATGATCTGACGTAGTATTACTGATTGAACTTTAAAAATTACATAATTTAGCTTTATGTTATTAAAGCTAAAGTTTAATAAAAAAAAAAGTGTTACCGATTTTCTTTTGATTTGACTCTAATTATATATTTTCTGCTTTGTTTACTTAGGAAAAATGCACAAAATCATGTCAACATGTTAGTTTAATGTTGCCTACAAAATAATTTATGTCGAAATTTTGTCCATGGTTAGAACAAAAATAATTCAACAGGGAAAGAAACTCAGACCGACAAAAAACTAACAGCAACATTTATCTTAACATGCTTATGTTACTTTACTGTAGATATTGTGAATTTTTTTGAGGAATTAAAGTACATTCATTCATTCATGCTCTAATCTAAAATAATAAGATCAAAAAAGAGAATCTAAATTTAGTTCCTTTGTTGCTTAGTTGAACAAAGATTAGGTTTATCACAGTTGTTTCCAGCAAAATGTATGTGAAATGAAATCACAGTGTGTATCAGCCTTTATTATGAGAATGACCAAATCTTTGAAATAATTCAAATACTTGGTTTACTTTTTGATACTGACCACATTTTACCTCACTTCAAAGATAACACATTGAAAGGCAACAGATAAGTAAATATCTAATCTATTTATCATCACATTCCAACAACGGGAGGCGAAATAATCAGTATTGGTATCACAATCAATATTAACGAATCTCAGGGGCAGGATAAACTGCGATAGGGATGCCGGATACTGGGAATACTGGTATCCATCTGATACCAAATAAATTCAATGCTCAAATTCTATACTAATATGTTTCTAGAAATAAGCAGGAGCATTGAATAATTGGGTGATTTAACTTCAGTTATATGATTATGATTATGCTAAAAATACAGAGCAAATATCTTAGGACAAAAAAGTTCTTTCTTTATTAACCAACTACTATATAATACAATGTACAAGAAAATAAATATATACATTTCCTTTTTCCCTTCTACTACACAAAATTGTTTATTAACTAAGTCTTAGCTAACTGTAATCTGCATGCAACCTATAAAAGAGCAAGATTTTTCCCTTTTAATAGTTAACACAAAAGCGTTATCATATTCAGCCATATTAATATTTCAGTAAGATTTTTTTCAGCTGCCTGAATAGATAATAATAGTGCTAAAATTGAACTTTTGATCACAAATTACACTGTGAAAGCAGTGAGAGAGAGAGAGGGAGGTGCGCTGTTTGTGCAGACAGTGTTGGAGTGAAGCTGCGCTTACGAGGGAATTAAGCAGATTGTTTTTAAAAGAAAGGGGACGTTTTTAGTGCAAGTATTACAAGGGTATAAAAGCCTGGAACTTGCAATTTGAAACTGTGAGCTCTTGATAGTTTGACATTTTATGTCCTCATATATGCTTGAATAAACTATGTGAGGAAATTTGAGTAATTTGCTGGACATATACGAGAAAAACTGCAAACAAAGCTATCAGTCCCATCACACTAGCATTGTTTCAAACCAATACTCAACTTTGTATTGATAGAATCAATATTTTTGATTGATATACCCAGTCCTAGTTTGCTTTAGAAAACCACCTTCACAGTATGACCCAACTGTTTAATACATATAAAAATAAAACTGCTTTTGCTCGAAATGTCCTGCATGTTGGTCCAGTCAAGTTGCTTTGTAGACATTTCATAAGCATGTGTGGTGAATAAAACATTTTATTGAATTTTCATTGCAGTGAGGTAAATTACACAAAAGGAGAAACTGAGTTTTTTTTTTTTTATCTGTTTCCAGTAAAACAAAAGGAAGCAAGGATTTTTGTTATTTTTGAGAGACTATTCTTGGAAGACTTGCTAGCTCCTTTTAAGGTCTGGTTAGTAAGTGTTTAATGGAAGAGATAAAACCAGATTTTTAAAGAGTAGGAATATCACATTACTAACATGAGCAAAATAATCCCCTCTAACTGTTATATTCCAGTTAATACGCAGGTATAGATACGTAATATTTCACATTCTGTTATACAATTTTCAGAAACATCCTAGTGACAACCTTTAAAAAAATAATAACCTTGAGTAAAAACTAAACTGTAAAGAAAACACACTCCAGATGTTGGCTACACGCATGCTGTGTAGTCATCTTATTGTTAATTTAGTTTGTGGTAATTTCCTTTCCAACTGCTAACAACAGTTTAGTTAATAAAGCCATCTATGATGGCCCTCCACATCTGCTATCCAAGTCTGTTCCCTATCCACTGTATGTGCAACAGACTTTTCTTTGGGAACATTGTTAAAACTTAATAAATATGCCAACTTCGTGGCAGTAAATGTTTAACTTACAAACATTGTACGACACAAATCATCTTCTACCTCAGACGGTCACTGTGTGAGACCACTTTTTCAAATTCTGATGCCGTTTAAGTTGGACAATTCAACCTACCAATATTTTTCTACCCCATGTCATCAAAGACAATACATGCAAGCTACTTATGTCTGTTGATGCATATTTAATGCACACCAGTTAAACTATTGGAAACACTTTGTCACTATCTAGTGGTTGGATAATTATGCCTAATTTAGTTTATTCATATATTTTTTACCTAAATTTATACTGTAAAAAAAAATCAGTCAGTAAGAGCTTAGTGATGTGATAGTTTGCAGTAATGTGAAGCTCTCTACAGTTATTACTTTATGTTTAGTGTAATTTAAACTGTAGTAGACTATATCTGACAAATTCAACAACATACAAAGAATTATACATATGTGTTTATTCTATTAGTTTGAAGGAAAAGCTCATGTAAAGCAGTTCTGCATATGACATCAGTGTGGCAAAGGTAAGTAATTAGTGTCTAAAAAGTAAGTAATGGCTGTGTATACTGTGAGGCATTTTTAATTGGCTTAAGTTCACAGAAATATCTGACAAGCAAATTAGAAGTTCCAGTGTTCTCTAAGGACATGACTGAAATTGCCTGGAAAGAAGGAAATCTAAAACTCCCAGGAGACCTAAAGTTCTGGCAGCTCCTGACCAAACGCTTAGATTAAAGACTGGCAAAGAGCAGAAGACAGTAGTTCAAAGAAAAGGGAAGAGGGTTGTTTGAATGGGTAAAAAAAATCAAGATGGTGGATAGAAAGATAAATAAGCATAAGAAAGAAGCTTCTGTACATAAAAGTGCATCTATAATAGGTTTGCAATTTTGGACATGTCAGAGGAAGTAAAGTTTATTAATGAAAGAGTCATCAGGTAATAATAAAAAACTTGATAACCAAACATAAATACTGTTACTAATAAAGATTTGTATACATTTTGTCTTTATTTGCTTTGGCAGACAATGTAGTATAATAACTCAGTCCATCAGAAAGGGAGAAAGTGAGACAGACAGAAAGAGGACATTGGAATGTGTTTCTTTCTGTCTGGAAAATGAAACAAATGATCAATAATAATATAAATTAATTATTTGTAATTTATAACTGGTTCGCAAGGCAGAATTTTAAATTTATTGACAGATTTTCAAAACGTCAGAGATCACACACAGAGATAAAAAATCTTAGATACAAGAGGTTTGGTCACCCAGTGTGTGGTGTGCAGCCACATGGCAGGAGCAACACACACCAACTGCTTTCCCTCACCAGCATTCAGATCTCAGACCAAAAATCTTGCAAAACCTAGAGACTGACGATGGTACAGAGGTAAGATGGGCAACCCAAGGACGGAGGCCATAGTCATCGATGCGGCCATCAGAGATTTGAGTCCCAATTTGCTGACCTTTGCCGCATGTCATCCCCCTTTCACACAACCCACTTCACTGTCTGATCACTAAAAAATAAAAGCTTAGACTAGAGGCTAGACTAAACTAGAACCAGAATAAATCAAATTTATTCTTGAGACAAAACCTTATTTCACAACATAAAAACATGGCTGACTGGGAAAAAGCAACAGCAATTGTTCGTTGACCATATTTAACAGAAAGAACACAAACAAAAGATATCTCCAACATCCACCAGACTTTCCGGTGCACCATGACAGCTGTTTTGCCCAATGTGTATTTTGAATTCTACTTCGTGTTTCTTTCACCTTGCTTTCTGATTGGCTACATGTCACATTCGCTTTGTGCTCATTTGTCCTAGAGGAACATCACACACTGTGGTACCTGCCCAAGACAATCCAACATGTTAAATATCCCAGTTTTAGGTTGGAGTGGTCTTGACATCTTTCCAAGCAGACAGTTCACTCTTATCAAATAAGACATGGCAGGAACATTCATGAGATTATCTTAAAAGCCATCCTGAAAATTAGGGTGTTCTTAAGATTGCCAGAAAGGGAAAAATCGGCATAAAAATCTTGCCTTGTGAACCAGGCGTTAGGCAGTCACATTATGTTATTTTTGAAACTGAACACAAATACAACAAACACATTGTTGATCAGGTTATTGATAAAGAAATATACACACATAAAAACCATAAAACGAGAACAAACACAAAACACAATTTCCATCTCTTTTGTTTCTTCTTAATGCTTTCATAGAATGGAAACCTCAACTCAGTTCACAGACATATTGTAAATGCTAACAGTATACTATTGGAGGAGAAGCAGCTTAGCTGGGAAAGTTGGAGAGTAACGACTAAAGAAGCACCATCATCCACTGAATCACAGTTATGATGATATATAGTGACGAACCAAACCCAAACCTCTTAGTTTTTTTTTTACATATTCTACCACCAATGAAGCACATTTCCAAACAGCATTGTTCACAATACTCAGTAAAAAGTCTTTCCATTAACGTAATGGTAGCGAAGTTAGCAAAGTTGAATTTAACAACTTGCATGTTGTACAGCAATTGAATTGTGATTTTTAAGATCTGGAAGAAATAGCAAAATTCAAGTTGTATTCAAGTCATAAAGCTGGGTCCTCNCTCAAAATGAGATGAATAATGCAAGATCTATGAGGGTGAGAAAGAAGAGGAAAACATAGCTGCAAAACAGTCTGCAAGGAGAAACTCAGAAAAAGAATAGGCATTATCACCCATGAACTACCTCAGAAAAACACCAAGATTGTTGAAAATAATTGCTTCACAACTCATTTAGTTATTGTCTAAATCTAAATGATATGCTTCATATTCTTATATAAAACAGAAAGGTAAAAGTTTTATTTCCTTTTCATTTTTCTTCTTTTCCCCCTGACTATTCTTTGTCTCCAAATCTCTTTATCTGGCACATTAAACTATTCATGCTGCCTGCCAAGATCAAAGCATGGCTACAGTGAGTCCAGAATGCTTGTCAGTATAGGAACATTTCCAGGTAGTGTGAACCAGTGGGAGACATAAGGAGCTAATTGATTAAACTCCTCAAGAGGAGTCAGATCAGCTCTATTTAGCACAGTTATTGCTGAAGTGAAGAAAATCTGAAGTAAGAGGAGAGGAATGAAAGACAGGAAAGGTTCAGTTCAGAATAAGAAGTAGCAGTTACTCCAATGCAAAGTGAGCCCCTCTGATAAATAGCGTCTGAGGCTTTTTAAATTCCCATACCTACAAATTTAAGTTTTTTTAAATGTAAAGGTTTTGTTAATCTGTATGCACACTTTAAAAATGCCAACGGATATTTCTCTACATTATAGGTTGTTAGAGTCTTATTCTAGCAACCTTTAGAATATCATGACACAGATATGCTGCATGAGACCTATTGACCTTCTTGTAAAATGAGTTCATCCCCAGACTTTTCTTAACTGGTTTTGCGGCATGCAACAGCTGCATTTAACTTTTATTTGGCCCATCAGAAACACTCCAAAATCACTGCTTAGGTAAATGTCTTCTCTAGAGATTCTTCCTCAAACTTTGCTAGCTAAACTTCATCACTGCTATGTGACATCTTTCAAAATCTAATATTTCCTCAAACAATGAACTCACTTCCAGCATGAAGAGGTTAAAAAACATTGTTCAGCATGTAAGAAGGGCCTCCGAGCCCTACTTCTCATTCCATAGTACAGCCTGTGGCATGAAATTTGCAGTTTTGTACAAGTCTTTTGTACTCTTGTGATACATTTTTACCCTCTAAAAACACATATTTGCTATAACAGGATTGTATTACCAAGCGTCTCAAGGAAACAGTTTATTACATAATTACATATGTTTTTTTTGTGTTTTTTTTTTATTTTGCTATTTACATGATAAATGTTAGTTTTGGAATCATAAATATTTTTATGATTAAATTAATCCATGTAATTTCTGTTGAGGAACACTATTAGAAGTTTGAATCAGATATGATATCTTGAAGTCAAAAAGAAAAGGTACATTAATGAACAGTTTATGAGTAAATTGTGTTTAACTTTCATTTTAGGATCCACAGATAAAGTCCAGGAAATAGCATTGACAAAACATACAGAGGGTGACAAATAATTAGGAACAAATGCAATAATATGAACGCAGGAACAGAAACAAATTGTTTACCGACAACAATGTGCTTATGGATATTAACAAATTTACATTGCTGTGCAAATCTGTGTTGTTTTTGTGTCACATATGTTCACAGGTTAATCAGTTCCATTGTTTGATGCAAGAGTGAACAACAGACTTCACACAATGGGAACTGCTGAACACTGTATGTAGCACACCATGTTATTCTGGTGTACTACAGTAATAAGGGGAGGGTAACCAGCAAACCAAAACCATTTCATTACTTTTACATTCACACCAACAACAGCATTTCAAGTCTGTAAATACACCCGGAGTAACTTGGATAGAGTAGCAGGTAATTTTTTATTTATTTTTATTTTTTAACTTCATCAAAGCTAGAGAGCATTTTCTGTCTCTGAAATGTACGGTGGCCCTGAGGTGCAAACCACTTTAACAAATTCAAAAGCACAACATTAACAGAGCAAATTACAAATTCAAAAACACAACATCATTAATGAAGCACAAAACGGAAAGGGTATGTCCCAGTTGGAGGCCTGAGAAATCGCTGATTGGACAATAGGTATGAATACATATGCTTGAAAGTGACAGTGGAGAAAACGTGCTGCATGGACTAGTTTCAACCCTTTTACAGTATAAAGTGGACCCACTGCCTTTACCTTTCACAGGTAAAATTTAAAAATAATAACGTAAATTTACAAGCAGAATTTCTTGACTTTGTGGCCAGTACTGTGCATTTTCGTGGTGAAACAAACTTCTAAACAACCAAGAAATATTTCCTTTGTAACTAAATTGGCCCAGTTAACTACTCTGATTATTTCTTAGCTTAGTTAACTTTTTTTATATACTGTGTTGTTTTTCTAAAGAGGGAGAGGCAATGAGAAACCTGTAACGGGCGCTTTTGCCATTTGTTTATTGTTGCCATGGTTACCTAGACGTTCAGAAGACAAGTTGCTGTTTGTCTGTGGTCAAACAGGGTTACTTTAAGGTACATCAGTTGTCTGTAAGATGTATCTTATAATTTATGTAGATTAAAATAATTTGTTTGATATAACAGCGAACCTGTAGTGTATTAGCTTGCTGGCAAATAAGCCAGCAAGCAATATGGCCGACGCTATAACGTATCGCAACAACGGGCCGACCAGCTCAAGCGATAACTTCCGGTTCAAAAGCACTGTCGTCCAATCAGCGATCTCTCAGGTCTCCAACTGGGACATACCCTTTCCGTTT
>CAEFZX010006724.1:0-22221 GCA_903066825.1 Alfaro cultratus
TGTTTACTGGTTCTGATGTTTACTGGTTCTGCTGTTTGCTGGTTCTGATGTTTACTGGTTCTGCTGTTTACTGGTTCTGCTGTTTACTGGTTCTGATGTTTACTGGTTCTGATGTTTACTGGTTCTGCTCATGGCCAGCAGCAGCTTTTTGGATTTAAAGTGACAAAGGCCCTTAAAAGGCTCATTATGAAAAGGTTGACTAAAATCTCATTATCTAAGAAAGATTTTGTGAAAAACTAACTTAGAAGTAACTTTTCAGCAAAATATACCAGCTTGTTTTAATGATATCTGAAAAGTGACAAAAGTTCTCGTTGCCGATTATTTCACTTCTTACAGGAAAAATGTCTTGTTTTAAGTGGAATAATCTGCCAGTTGAACTAGAACTTTTTCATCAATATTAATAAATTATTTACTTAAAACAAACTCCTATATTTTGCAGTGAAGTTACTTCTGAGTTGGTTTTGTCTTATTTCAAGTGTACTGAGGTGTTTGTGCTAGAAATGCTTGGCAGGATTTCGTGTTTTTGCAGTGCAGCATGTTGTTCTCTTCTAGTTTCTCTCCTGTCTCTAAGATTTTTCTGTCACTTCTTAATTTAAATCTCCGTTTCTGGTCTCTGTTTTGCCTGTGAGGGTCAGCAGTGACGGAAGCAGATTCCTGGAAGCTGCTCAGTAATTTATCCCATCAGTCCGCTCTGCACCCTGCGGCTCTCCGCTCTCCTCTTTCATGAATATTTTAAAGTGACTCCAGATAAAATCTTCCCCCTTTGTGGAATCTGAAATCAAGAGAAGTGAACCTTTAATCCAAGGAGTTCACAGAAACCACCTGCAGCATCAAACAGCTCCAGCCATGGCAACAACCACAGGAGCTAATAAAAGATTTTATTTAAAAAAAAACCCAACTCATTAGGGAATATGCTGTAGTGAATGGTCTTTTCCTCACATCATATTCTTGAGTTTCCTGTACTAAAATAGGCAGATTTAGCTCATTGTTCAGTATTGTCATGTTTAAAGTTGTCTAAAAAGCTGTGAAATTGGCCTTAATTATCTTAAGATCTGAAGGTTATGACATTAAAATCAAATTGTGAAGTGGGAAATCAGAAGATTAAATCATATAATTAGGTATAATTTCCACAACTGTTAGCAACTTCTTGTATTTTTCCATACACAGTTTCATATTTTTCATACTTTTCCAGACTTGAAAAATGCTCAAAGCAAACTCCATCTCTAATGAGGTCAGAAGAAGTTATTATACTCCAGAAAAATTTACCATCATAAGCAAAGTGAGAAATTAATGAATTAAAACATTTTAACTGCTGTAAAAAATGCTGTTTATTTTTCCAGTTTACTACATTCAGACTGTTAGACAATGAATTAGGCCGATTGGAAACAAAACGGAGCGCATTTACACAAAATAACTCCAAAATTGTGAGATTAATCTCTGAAATTTTCTGGGAAAAGCAAAGATTTCTCTGAGTTTGAAAAGTCAATAATTTCCTATAGAAAAATCAAATCTGTAATTTTGAGATTAAACTCAAACTTGGACATTTCTGAGTTTCAAAAGTGTCACATTTTTGAATGTTGGATTTTTTTTTTCCACTTTTGAAACTCAGCAAATATTTTTCTTGAAAATTGTGAGTCTCAAAATGACTGAGTTTTCAGACTCACTCAGATTTGATCCTTATGCAGAGATGGAGGCTGAATAAAACTTGTCAGTGATGTCACATCTTTGTGCATCGTGAAGCCAAAGGACTCGGGGTGAATTTAGCATCTGCGCTGTTTTCCAAAGCATGTGTGCTTTTCTCCAAGTTCTTCTTCTCCTCTTCCTCCTCAGGCTCTTTCACGACGTGTGAAAAGCTAATTGCTGCTGACTTTATTCTAATGATATTCACGCCACAGGAGCTGCTGTGACCCGAACACCTTTAATCAAAACTAAGAGTCTCTGGAAAGCCTGTCAGCTGTTTCAGCGTGTGATTCTGATTCTGTCTCTGTGCTGTGAAAACCTGAAATTAAAGTGAATATTTACTCTTTTAGAAAACAGCACATTAAGATTAACAGACGAGTCGCTGATATATAATAATTAGTGTTCAATGAGATTTTGTTTCTCTGTCGTTAATTATTTATTTGCTAAGATCCTCAGCAAATGGGGTAAAATAAATACTGGATGATGCAACATCAGAGGATCTAATTACTGTTAAAAGAGTCATTATAGGAGGAACCTTATTTTAACACATATCATACATATTCAGTGAAGCTACTTTGGGTCAAACAGAAAGCTTGTATATTGCAAGTATCAGTTTTGTGGGAATTTTAAGTAGTAAAATTATATATGAATCTTTTTATCACAAGTTAGCAAACTGTTAGCTTATATATGGATTAGCTTCTGAATCGTCACTGATGTTTAGAAAAAACTTAATACGGAAATTATATGGGGGGTTTTTTCTGTAATGTTGTTTAATAACCAGAGATTTAATTTATTTTTTAAACTGGAAATTTGTAAAAGAAAAGCTAAAACAATTTTCTACAAAATAATTATGCTAGTGTCAACTAGCTGGTTAACGGTAACAATGCAATGTTCTGTTTATAAAGATTATTATGTAAATTAGCATATAGTCGATTTTATAACATTTGAATTACCTGCCAATTTTATTCAAATTAGTGAAATATATTTAAAAGAAAACTAAATGCACCATTTTCTACACACTAATTGCCTAAGCTAACTTGTTAGCTAATGGAAACTGATCAAAATTAGCTTCAGATTCATCACTGCTGTTTAGAAACAAATATAATGTCCAAAATAGACTATAGTTGTTTAGTGTTGCCTTTTAGTGGTCCAGTTAATGTTACCATAGATAATTAAAATCATCATTTTTATTGTTTCTAAATGCAGTGGGTTGAATTATTTCATAAAAACAGTTTTCCTACCAACTAAATACATAAATCTGCCAAAATAAAGCAAAGTTGTTGTTTTTTTGTAAATGTTCCAACTGAAATTATTGTATGATGACGAAAAATACTGGAAATTAAACTGGTTTCATTTTTCATCATAAATTCAGTTTATAAAGGAGAATTCCTCCTAATTTAGGGAGACTAGTTCATCATTCATGCACATAATTACCCCAAGGGAGGGACAGTAGTTTCAATAAAATATTCAACTCTTCCAAAGTACAGAAATATCTGGGAGACTCAGGTAAAATGATATTAATGAGCTGCCATTCATCAGTCTCCTTAGAAACACTCTTCATGGATGGTCATTATCTCAGAAGATTTTTGTATTTCCCAGTTATTTTAGCAACGTTTTGACCTGATTCCCTCCCGGTTCTGGACTCGCTTCAAAGTTCAGAGTCCCAAACTTGATAAAAGTTGTAACTTTTACTGATGATGCATTTAATTATAGACTGAAAAAAGAAAGACTCTGTTCATGTGAACTTCAAAGTTCTCCCTCATTTTCTGCTTCTAATTCTCCAGAGGTTGAGGAACATCCAGAAGAAAAGCTGCTGCTGAAGCAAAAACTTGGAGAAAACTTGATTCATTTCCAGAACTTGTAGGACTAAAACTCCCAGACCTGAGACTAAATGCAGATTTATAGAATCAGACCATAGAAACAACATCTGTTACTTCTCAGCATCTTGTCTAATTGTTTTTGTGATTTATTTTGTATTATTGTATATTTATTACTGCAAAAACAAAATATTACCAAGTATATATATATATATATTAGATTTTTTTGCTTTTCCAACATCAAGTTTTTTTTCTTCTTTTGAACAAAATTTATGGCCTCAATTTTGCTCCATAGTGATTATTTAAAGTAAATAATTCCTTAATATTATTTTTTTTTTTAAAAAACAAACAAACAAACAATGGTAGTTCCTGGTAGATTATTTCAATTTTAAAACATTTTTCCCATGTTACAAGTGAAATAATCTACCAATTTTATAATCAATAATCAATTTTAAGAAATTATTGACTTAAAACAAGCTCCCGTTTCTTACTGAAAAGGCTGTACGTTCGTTTTGTCGTATTTCAAGTGTACTGAGATATTTACACTAGAAACCAGGCAAAAATACTTGGTCATATTTTTTGTTTTTGCAGTTAATCTTTTCTAGTTTAGTCAGTTTAAATCCGCACGATGCATGGAGAGATGAGATGCTATTATATTCTCACAGCTTTTGTCTTCATCTGCTATTAATTCCTTTAATAAACTATTTATTAAGTCTCCTGTCAGACTTGGAGACTAACGTGTTTTACTTCCAGTTTAGTCGGCGGCTCTGAAGCCGATTCGTCGCCCTGCGCAGATTGGTCACACACACCGAACAGAGCCGCAGTAAGAAGATTTACGCGCACGGATTTGCTCTTGGCTTCTGATTCGCTAAATTGTTTCTGCATGAGCAGGTTGCAAGACGACGGGAGGAAACAGACCTTGCAGGAATCTGTCGGGAACAACAGTGGAAGAAAGTGGAAACTGCGACCGGATGAAGTCTGCGGCTGCGGCGCGGAGGTTTTTGCGCACGGAGAGCGTTGCGCACCGGAGGAACTCGCTTGGAAAGCCGCCGTTTACTGCGTAGCTGCCGGGTTTCTGCTTCATAGATGAAAACCCCACCGGAGAGACCTGGGGGCCCCTCCGTCTGCCACCGCCGGGGACCATGGCGGACAACTTCTCGGATCTGATCAACGAGTCGCTTCCGGCGGCTCCGGTCGCGAACTACAACTTCCCGGCGCTCATATTCGGGATTTTCCTGATCATCACCGTCACTGCTGGAAACGTGCTGGTTTGCCTCAGTGTTTACTTGGAGAAGGCTTTGAAAACTACAACCAACTACTTCATAGTGAGTCTGGCGTTTGCGGATTTGCTGCTGGCGGTTCTGGTTCTGCCGCTCTTCGTTTACGCAGAGGTGAGGTGGCAGCAGAAATATTTCTGTTTTTGTTATTGTGAGTGCCTCTTCACTCTGTTACCTCTAAATAAATTCCTGTACAACAGTTCGACTGGCAGCAAGTTTATCTCAATGCAAAGTTCTTAGAGGTGGAGTAAAAAAAAACATGGAAATGTCTGAGCTCCAAAAGTCCATTTATTTTCTCTTTTAGAACTCAGAAATTTCCAAGTTTTTTCTAGAAAAATTCTGAGCTTGATCTCAAAATTTCAGATTTTTTTCTAGAAAATTTCTACTTTTTGAGCTCAGAAAATTTTAAAGTTTTTATAGAAAATTTTTCAGATTAATTTCAAAATTTCAGATTTTCTTTGCACGTATATTTTCAACTTTTTCAACTCAGAAATGCAATTTTTTTTTTCTGGCAAAGTTTTGACTTTTTGAGTGTAAAAGAAAACAAATGACAATTTTCTACAAACTCGAAATTACAAACTCTAGATGCACATATAGTTCACTAGCTGGCTAACTTATTAGCAAGCTGGCTAACTTATTAGCAAGCTGGCTAACTTATTAGCAAGCTGGCTGGCTAACTTATTAAATAGCTGGCTAACTTATTAGCAAGCTGGCTAACTTATTAGCAAGCTGCTAACAGCTGTTCATAAAAAATATTATGAAAATTAGAAAATGGTGATTTCCACTACTTATTAACTAACACGTTTTATCTAAATTAGCTAAATACATTTAAATATATTTTATTTTTTTTACACTGGATTTAAAAAATGACACTTCAATTTGAGTCAGATACAACAATTACTTATTTTTTCATTATAACTTCATTAAAAATAAGTGTTAGTCCTTAAAACAATTAAAAACAAGCAATTTTAGATATTCAAAAATAAGTTTATTAAGTTAAGCAAATAAAAACACAAGAAATCCACAGATTTTATAGCTGGTGACAAACTTTGCTAAAGACAAAACACCTAGCTATTTTATTTTATTTTTATTATATTTTATTAACTAAAATGAGACCTGATTAGCTTTTTCAATAAATATGTGAAAAGAAAAAATCACTTAAAAATCTGAAGCTCAGAGTTTCGAGCATAAAAACCCCATTGCATTAAAAGCCTTAAGCCACTGGTGTTGTAGATATTCTTGTTGTAGATCACATTGTAAGACTACAAAGTAACAGAATCACAGACAAATGAGGCGTGTGGACCGGAGAGGGATCCAAAATATACGAATGGATTCAAATTGCAAAATGAGGCAGAAATGATGCAAAAAAACCCAACAAACCTACACATTTAGAGTCCATTTCCAGGGAGAAACGCAACAGAAATACAAAATTAACCTCAACGCATTCAGAAAATAGATCAGGTGTTTGGATGCAAACACCTGCAGGTGATTCTAGACTTTCTGACGGAGATTATCGACACGAATCACCAACAGAGGAACAAGGGAGCTTCTCTACTGGGTAAATAAATAATTCACATTTCCCAGGTTATCCAGGTGATGAAGGTGAAATCTAACCGTCGTTTGAAAGCTTCCTGCTTGCTTTTCTTCCCTGTCAGCAGGGCCAGTCCAAGCCTTTTCGGGGCCCGAATCAGGCCCCCTGTATGATGCTTTATCTTTACTAAGCTATCTATCAGCATTATTTGTAATTAGCTTACATCATGACAGATTTATTATGGCTATTTTAACCTTATATGAATAACAAATATAAAAATATTATTTATATTTTAAAATGCAGATTGGTATTTAAGTGACCCATACTTGAAAGTAACATCAGCTGATAAAAACAAAATTTACAGTAAACATTTTTAATAGTAGCTATTATATATACATATTTAATAGTATTTTATACATATATTTTAATCCTGCTAGCTTGGTGCCCATGGGCGCCCCCTGGTGGTGTGGGGGTCATAAGCGATGCCTTGGGCCGGCTCTGCCTGTAAAATGTCCAGTTTTTGATCTTGTTACCTCGCAGTGAGGCGTCACACCGCCGGCATGCAGTCCCTGGATTAGAGACGTCAGCGTGCGCTCACCTGCAGACGGCGGGGGAAAGTGGGCGGGGCCTGAATGTTTGTGCTCAGGATTACACATTTTCTCACTGGGATTTGGGTCAGCTAATGACGTGCTGTGTGTGTGTGTTCTGGAGCAGTTTCAGGGTGGAGTTTGGACCCTGAACATGACGATATGTGACGGTCTGATGACCATGGACGTGATGCTGTGTACCGCGTCGATCTTCAACCTGTGTGCCATCAGCGTGGACCGGTGGGTTTCCTCTTACTGTGGTCCGGATCACTGGTTCTACTGGATCTGTTTGGATTTTAGCCACTTTTTCAGTCAATCAAGGTTTTTAACTCTGTTTTCTGCTAATTTCCACACAAAAAACTTTTTACTCACTGAGTTCATTTCAAACTTTCAGAAAGAATAAATTGCAGTAAATGATAACATTACAGTTTTGAGACCATTTTCAAGTAATATAATAACAGTACAAGAACACAATCTGAAAGCTCAATAAACTTTAAATTCTAATGAGCATTTAACACTGGAACTGGAAACATCTTAAATGTGCAAATAAAACAACAAATAAAATGAATTATGGAGTCTCTGTAAACAAAAAAAAGGGCTGGTTGAGACCAAAGGACCCGACTGAAGACTTCTGTCATCCAGATTTAGGCAGAATGAGAGAAAACAAATGGAAATTATTGAATTTGTTTTAATTTATCACATGATTAATTGATTTATTGCTAATTGCGACAGGCCTATTTTCAGCCGCTGCGGTTTTCCTTCACACTGCACGGTGTCAAACGATCCAAACTAGTTGAAAAACATGTTCCCCTCCTCGCCTGTGGGGGCGCTGCACCACAGACCACTGAAGGAAACAACATGAAAACCTCTGAAGAAAACATTGAGCTCAACTTCCTTTTTCATGAAATTTAAACAAACAAAAGTGGAGTGGCATCAGGTTTTAGCGGAGTCCAATTGTGTCTGAAACAAAATAAATGTAAACTACCAACATTTGCTGCTAAGCTAGTTGCTACATTACAAGGACATTTCCTGCTGCAAATGTATAGAAATAACCTGTTCAATTCATTAAGACATTCTCTTCCAGTTACTTACTACACCGTGTCTTTTTCATTATGCTGTAAGTGACACAGTGGATTTGAAAATATTTAGCATTATAGCAATCCTATAGAAATCCAGAAAAAATGGCTTTGGGTCAAAGAGCTTTTGGTCCTAATTTTGTGAAAAATAATCAAAGTTTTTCTTTGTTTTAGAACTTGAAAGAAAACCAAACTTCGGTTGATGTAGCTCATGTTTGTTTCCAGGTTCATTGCGGTGTCCATACCGCTGAATTACAACCGTAAACACGTGGACTACCGGCAGCTCATCCTGCTGTCCGCCACCTGGCTGCTGGCCTTGGCCGTCGCCTCGCCCGTCATCTTCGGCATCAACAACGTGCCGAACCGCAATCCCAGAGAGTGTAAACTGGAGGACAACAACTACGTGGTGTACTCGTCCGTCTGCTCCTTCTTCATCCCCTGCCCCATCATGGTGCTGCTCTACTTTGGGATTTTTCGAGGTTTGAAGCGGTGGGAGGAGGCGCGGAAGGCCAAGCTGCGCAGCAGCATCGAGGCGTGCCGGAAGCTGCAGCAGAGCAGCGTGGTCGGCGGCGCCCTGCCCCCGATGATAGGCACCATCCCCGGGGCGCTGCCCATGCCGCTGCCCAGGATCATAGAGAGAGATCTGGCCCAGTCTCGCATGGACGACTCAGGTGACTACATCCAGCAGGAGATTCCTTATCCACGGCAGTACCGGGAAAACTCAGTGCCAACGGTGAGATTCAGCCAGCAGCAAGTCAAGAAGAGGGCGAAGATCAACAGCAGGGAACGGAAAGCTATGAGGGTCCTGCCGGTTGTAGTAGGTGAGTAAAAAATGATAGAAAACCAGAATTTAATGAGAACTGCTTTAAATATTATTCCTTGTGCTTTTGTGACCTCTTGGACGAGGCTGTTGGAGTATTTTTAGTATGGTGGAGACTAATAATGGCTCCCCAAATCCAGATTATGACTTAATGTCTCCCTTGGGGTGTTTTCTCACCTGATAGTCCAGTAGACTCAGATAAATTGGCCTAATTTAGAGCAGAAATGTGGAGTGCTGTTTGGTGATTTATTTTAATATTTTTGCCACTGATCAACTCCCAACAAAATGGTGCCCAAAGTTATGGCACCCAGCATTATGGCACCCAGCATTACGGTGCCCAACGTTACGGCGCCCTACATTACGGCGCCCAATGTTACATTACGGTGCCCAACGTTATGGCTCCGAACGTAATGCGCCCAACGTTACGGCGCCCTACGTTACGGCGCCCAACGTTATGGCACCCAGCATTACGGTGCCCAACGTTACGGCGCCCTACGTTACGGCGCCCAACGTTACGGCACCCAGCGTTACGGCGCCCAACGTTACGGCGCCCTACGTTACGGCGCCCAACGTTACGGCACCCAGCGTTACGGCGCCCAGCGTTACGGCTCCGAACGTAATGCGCCCAACGTTATGGCGCCCAACGTTACGGCGCCCTACGTTACGGCGCCCAACGTTACGGCACCCAGCGTTACGGCGCCCAACGTTACGGCACCCAGCATTACGGCGCCCAACGTTACGGCTCCCAACGTTACGGCTCCGAACGTAATGCGCCCAACGTTATGGCGCCCAACGTTATGGCGCCCAACGTTACGGCGCCCTACGTTACGGCGCGCAACGTTACGGCGCCCAACGTTATGGCGCCCAGCGTTATGGCGCCCAACATTACGGTGCCCAACGTTATGGCTCCCAACGTTATGGCTCCGAACGTAATGCGCCCAACGTTACGGTGCCCAACGTTACGGCTCCCAACGTTACGGCTCTGAACGTAATGCGCCCAACGTTACGGCGCCCAACGTTACGGCGCCCTACGTTACGGCGCCCAACGTTATGGCTCCCAACGTTATGGCGCCCAACGTTACGGCGCCCTACGTTACGGCGCCCAACGTTACGGTGCCCAACGTTATGGCACCCAGCATTATGGCGCCCAACATTACGGTGCCCAACGTTATGGCTCCCAACGTTATGGCTCCCAACGTTATGGCTCCGAACGTAATGCGCCCTACGTTACGGCGCCCAACGTTATGGCTCCCAACGTTATGGCTCCGAACGTAATGCGCCCAACGTTACGGCGCCCAACGTTACGGCGCCGTACGGCGCCCAATGTTAAGGCGCCCAACATTACGGTGCCCAACATTATGGCGCCCAACTTGGGGCGGTTCTGTCAGTTTCTCTTGTCATCTGTGGTTAATTTTTCAATCCGTTAATGTTGGTTCTTAAGCTAAGGGTTATTTCACCCTGATGTTCCACTAAATTTGGTTTGATTGGGGACCAAAGTTGCAACATTAGTTACATTTTAAGCTGGTGCAGTTCTCTTTCACACTAATCAAACCCTTTGAAAAACCTGTTCCCCTCCTCGCCTGTGGGGGCGCTGCACCAAGAACCATTGAAGGAAACAACATAAAAACCTCTGAAGACACTGAGCACAACTTCCTTCATGAAATGTAAACAAAAATGGAGAAAGGAAACAGATTCCCTTTATGGGTCCGATTGAGCATTCACACCTCCCCAAACGAGCCAGACTTTTTGTGGGTCCAAAATCCATATCCAAATGGTCTGGATTTGGATTAAAGTGGACTGAACAGGACCAGTGGTTAATTAACACCAGCCTTGTTAAGTCCGCTCTAATCCAACTCGAGTCCTTCTAGAAAGTTCAGTTTGTTTGAGGTGTGAATGCGTTACTGG
Source organism: Alfaro cultratus (assembly GCA_903066825.1). Taxonomy (NCBI): domain Eukaryota; kingdom Metazoa; phylum Chordata; class Actinopteri; order Cyprinodontiformes; family Poeciliidae; genus Alfaro; species Alfaro cultratus. The sequence goes on from CAEFZX010006724.1 coordinate 10,694, forward strand.
ATTCTGATGCACCTACAAATCTAGGTTTCAGTTTGAAGTGAACTCTGGTTCGGTTCGAATGCATATGTGAACGCCAAGCGGATCAGAGACCATTCCAAAAGCAGGAAGTGGACTATAGCGCAGAGCGTTCGGGGTAAAAAAATCCAAAACCAATCCACTAAGCTCGTGCTGGCGGGAGAAATGGCTAGTGCTGTTTTAGCAAAGACAAAAGAGAAATAAATCCTAGAGGCACTAAAATCTGATGTCACTGCATTTTAGTTTATATTTGGTGAAGAAGGAAGTTGTGCTCAGTGTCTTCAGAGGCTTTCATGTTTTCTTCAGTGGTTCTTGGTGCAGCGCCCCCACAGGCCAGGAGGGGAACAGGTGGCTCAAAGGGTTTGGTTGGTTTGAGTCAGAGCAGAGAGAAAGAGAACCACAGCAGCTGGAAATGGAATAAATGTTAAAACTTTGGTCCCAATCGAACCAAGTCTACCGGACTGTCAGGCGGAAAAGCCCATGGTGACCTGAGGTGACCAAACAAGGTTCAGAACGTTTAAATGCAAATTAGTCCTTTAATTTAGAACCAACTAAAGACATGAACCAGACACCAACTTCATTGCCATTAGCAAAAGCTAATACTAGCATACAGGCCACTGATGACACTAAACAACCTCACTTGGTTTGTGAATCTTCCTGCAGACTCTGATCAGAGCTCTGAGGCGAGGAGGTCGACCTTCCTTCAGGTCATCCTGAGTCCTGGAATAAAAGCGGCGCTCCTGACCAACCGTAGCTCCTCATGAAGCGCTGTCACAGCTTAAAGCCTGCAATCCAATTATCACACAGCACATGATGTTAAACTCAGACTGAGGAAACAGCCTGAGATCCAGTCAGCGGCTGGTTTCAGCAACAGACGAGTTTTATTCCTCATCATGCTGAGAAGCAAAATAAAATGTTCTGTTTTACATTCAAAACAAATATAATTGGGTGCAAACCGCTCAGCTAAGCAGATTTTAATTCAACTTTGGTTTAATTACATTGGATTGTACAACATTAAACTCTCCAGAATAATGAGTGACAAAATCAATTTTACTGAAAACAAAGCAGATGTTTTCTATCTGACTCTCAAATTTTCACATCATTGAGGACAAGCTGTAGTCTACTCTTTGTTTCTACACAGCTCCCTTAAGGTCTGGACTTTGACTAGGCCACTGGAACACCTTGATTCTTTTCTTATTTCAGTTCTCCTCTTCGTCTTGCAGGCTGCTTCCTGTTCTGCTGGACGCCGTTCTTCGTGGTGCACACGATGCGAGCGTTGTGCCTGACGTGCGACATCCCCGACGCGCTGATGAGCACCGTCACCTGGCTCGGCTACGTCAACAGCGCCCTCAACCCCATCATCTACACCATGTTCAACACGGAGTTCAAGAAGTTCTTCAAGAAATGTTTCCGCAGCTGCTGCTGACAGCGGGTTGCTGCCTCCACAGACTGAAACACCAGAGGAGGTTTGGGTTCATCACCTCAGACTGGGACGTTTCCAGTTCGGCTTGCGAACTGGAAGAACATTTCGCTAGAGTTCTGATTTCATTTGAGGTTTTCATGGATTTTATGTAAAATACAAATGGACTTTGTTTGGTCTGAAATAAAGATTTATTTGACCAGTTCAGATCTTTTGTGGGAGGATGCTGTCCGTCCGCCTACAGCTGGATCTGCTAGCTACGGCCCTGGATAAGAAGATTCATAAGGAGGCTGAAGGACACAACAGATCTGGAAAGATTATCCAATAGCAAAACCTTTGGTGGGCACTGCTAGCTAGAAAGCTAGCTGCACTAATGCTAATGCACTAACCATAAACTTTAGTTCTGCTAATGCTAAAGTACAACAAAGTATTGGGGCCACGCTAAAAAAATGTTTAAAAATAAAATGAGAATAAAGTGTAAATAAAACAATAATAAAGTCATAGTATTAAAATAATGAAGTTGAAATAGTATGAGACTAAAGTTGTGGTATTGTGAGAATATTGTGAAATTTTATGACTTTATTCTCATATTACAACTACAGTATATGCTTGTAATATTTTGACTTTATTTTTAAAAAAAATGTTCCACTTTATATTATGACTGTTATTGTCGTTTTGGTTCAACTTTGTTCTCATTTTACAACTGTATTCTTGTACAACTTTATTAAAGTTGTAGTTTTGTCAGAATAAAGTCAAAATATTGCAACTTTATTCTCGTATGAGTTTACTCTCATAATATTATGACTTTATTCTCATATTATTTACTTTATTGTTTATATTTTTTGTAATTTTATGTTTTTATTTTTGTTTGCATGGCTCTAGCACTCTGTTGTACTAAAGTGCTTCACCAACATGGTGTTTAGCAGAAGCTAATGCTAAAGTGCTAGGATGCTAAGTTTTGCATGAAAGCGAATCACAGCAGCGGAAAATGTAAATGTTGCAAATTTGGTCCAAAATTTAACCGATTCTGCGATTATCATTTTATAAATGGGTTATAATAGTTTTGGGTTATTCTTTTTAGCTTAATGTCTTTTTGTTTTTCTACTTCAGTTAGTTTTAATGAGATTTTAGCTTTTGTTTGCTAGTTTTCACTAGTTACAGCAGTAGTTTTTTCATACTTTGGTATTTTTTAGGTTTTTGACAACACACGAGAGCAGATTTTTATTTCTGTGAGAGAAAACTGTAAAACACTTAAAGCTTATGAAGAAACTGAGAGCAGCTCTGGTTCACCAACAGCGATGCTTTTTGTTAGATGTTACATTAAATGAGACGAGTTCTGAATAGAAACCCAGCTGAGACATGCAAATTGGACACCAGAGGACGCACACCGGGTGTTATTAAATATTAAGCAGAAATGTCTTCTGCTCCAATCTGCAGTCCTGCAGCAGGAAGGTGAGGCAGCGTTCAGTTTTTAATCTCTTCAACTCTGAAACAAACAGCTTTTAAAGGTGTTATGTGTTTTCCAGTCACATAGTGGAACTTTATATCACAATCAATTAACTGTTACCATCAGTTGTTATAAAAATGTCAAACATGACTTGAAAGAAATTTGACTTCCTGTTATAACGCCTTAACCCAACCACTGCCAGCGGCTCCAACAGCTGCAACCGAGGCTCAAACTGGTGATAATCCTCACATCCAAAGAGCATTTTCTGTTAGATACATGAAGAATAACCTCTCAGTCTGACTCTCATCCAACCTCCGTCTGTTGCAGCCGAATACTTCAGATGGTGACGGATTGGTGAGCAGAGAGCAGTCTGCTGCTTCTGGTGTTTCATGCATCATTACATGATGCTAAATTTGCTCAGTGGACGAATGACTTCCTGTGAGCAGATGTGAGCAGGATATAAATGGCGGAGCTGGAGAGGCGATGAATGGAGACGCTGGAGACCTTTTCAGCTCTGAACGTCTTTATGTTTGATTAGTCAGCGGGACGAGGCAGAAACAGAGGAGTTCATCCCTACAAGAGACAACTAGACTTTCCTTTGCAATCTATTCCTATATATTTAAATAGTTCTGCACCTGAGTCGTTGTGACTTGTGAAAAGTCCTTGCTTGAAAAACATTATTTCTCAAAAACACATCTATCTGTTCCTTCAGAATATGTTTGAGACCTTTAGGCAGAGGAAATGTTTTATTATCCAGAATCTAGTTCACAGCTGGATTCTGCTGCTGTGCAACAAAATAAATCAGAAAAATCCTCTGGAAGCCCAGAAAGGCCTGTCAAAAAATAAAAGAAATAAAAAGTAAACACATAAATTATTTTTGTTAAACTTTAGAAGTTATCTAAGACAGAGTGTTAGTGCCAGGCAAAGAAAGAAAAATTAATTACAAGAATAAAGTTATATGACAAAAAGTCAAAAATATTAGAAGAAATTTGCAGTAACACAATTAAAAACTCATCATATTTTGAGAGTAATATAATGTTACAAGAACAAAGTTACACAACAAATGTCATATTGGGAGATTATTTGTGATAGCATGAGAAAAAAGTCGCAATGTTACAAAAATAGATATAAGTCCAAATGTCATATGACAAAAAGTCATAACATTATTTGAGTCAGCAGCCATTGTACAGCGCAATCAGCGGTAAAACCAGCTGACTAAAAGTGGTGGCGTTTCGCTTGGGTTGCTAGGTAACAGGCAGAGTTCCACAGCGGTTGCTAGGTAACAGGCAGAGTTCCACAGGGGTTGCTAGGTAACGAGCAGTGCCTACTGATTTCAGATGTTCCATTCTGGAAGTTTTTGAAACAGCTAATTTTCCAGACACCAAAAAACATTAAATTATTGCCAAAAAGTGCTTGGGTGTGTTTTTTCAGAAGCAGTTGAGACCCAAAATGGAAGCATGAAAGTGTGCCAAATTTTTATTTTGGTTGCCTTTAAATAACTGAAAGTAACATAGGTACTTGATTGTGCTGTGAAATGGCACTTTGTGCAACTGCATAATTGAAACACTTTAAACACAAACCCCTCAATACAGTGTAGCCAAAGCATACAAACAAAACCAACAATAAAGCATAAAATATTCTAATCTAAAACTATTGATGATAATCAGCTGATCTCAATCAAAACAAACCATGTGAAAAGTGAGACAGATGATGAATATTAGCCTAAATGCTTTAAAGTTTTTCCTCCGAGAAGAACATGAACACAGACAGAAAAGGTTTCACGTAAACTAGATTACTTGTTATTTTCAAAGCAGCACCTTGAAATGCATTTTGCTCCAGACGGGACAGGAAATCAGGTAACGGGCGGTCAGTGTGAGGATTCGATTTAAGAGTCTGAAGGAGGCGCTGAAGTCTGTCGGATCTGTAATGATCTGCAACACAGAAACCTATAAAAACCTGACAGAGCTCAGAGTCTGAAAACGAGTTCAGGTTCAAACAGAAAGATACATTTAATCTCTGCGGTTTATCCCAATCCCAGAGTATTAATTACCTCCAAAATGCTCAGTTTTATTTGCTATTATTATTATTATTATTATTATTATTATTATTATCTTACAGATGATAACAAATGTATTAGAAACTTCAGTCACTTCTTCTACTCATTTAAATCCGTTAGCAAAGGATGAAGGGATGTTATTGAGCTGTAGCGCCCCCTGTTGGCACCTAAAGCCAAATAAACTGTAAATCCATACTGTCTGCAGGAAAAAACACCAGAAGTTTTAATAAAATAGAGAAAAAATGGAGCTAAATCTCCACTTTGTGTTTGCATAGATGCTGGTGTTACTGCTGCAGTCCAGCTAGAGGTTACAGGAAGTCAGAAAAGCTGTGGCCTGAACTCACATCAACAGTTATTTAAAAATGTGTTGCACAATCCATTTGTTGGGTTTTAAGGTGATATATTTAGAAGGAGAACTAAAGGTGCGTTCACACCCGCCCTGTTTAGCCCACTTTAACCAAATACCAGTGTGTAGAAAGCTTGGTTCATTTGGTGAGGTGTGAATGATTAATCAAACCAAAAAGTGATCTCCGGTCCACCTAACTTTATTGTTGTAATTTTAGGTTTCTTTTCTTTGTGTAGCCCTAACGCTCCATCATAGGTTGAAGCACTAAATGCCAGTAAATTTGGTGTAAAACTGTTTAAATTTCACCTCTTCGTTTAAATAAAATGAAGCCTGAGGAGGAGTGAGCTTCTCTTCTACATTTCAGCATTTCTTTCCCACCAGTTCAGTTTAAATCCAAATGCGTAACAGCTGCATTACTGCAAGGTATTCCTTCACAATGCAGGTTTAAAAAAGGTGAGAGGTCTTTTGTTTCTCTGCAGGATTTCTGGTAATGGACCCGTCACCGTGGCAACGAAATGAAATGGAAATCAGAGCTTTTAAATTGTGTTAATGCTGGTTTATTTGAACATTAAACAGAAATATATTAGTACATGGGTGGTCCGTTTGATTGATCGGCTTTCACACTTTAGATCATAAATGCATCAGGATGATTGTAACTGTTGGAAAACTCCTAAACGTTCCCTCTGAACCTGCATGTGAAAACCTTTAGGATCCATAATGTGGAAAGAATAAACAGGGGAACAGAAATAAATCTATGAAGAGCATTTTTAACTGTTTTGCAGATGTTTCACTGTATTTATAGGATTTAAACATATTTATTGTATTAGTCAAGTTTTTCTAAAAAAGGCTGCTCACCTACTGCATAATTTATAACTTATCAATCACTTAATATCTAAACATGACAAAAAGTAGAGACAAAGTACATTTGTAGGCCTATGAAACTTTAACAAAACCTGCAGGTGAGTGTCTGTGTCTGGTAAGTTTTTGGTTACTCACAGTGGGTAGAGTATCCAGCAAAACCTGGAAATATAAGTTTCAAAAGTCAAAAAATTTGCAAGAAAAATCTGAAAATTTGAAGTTAACAATTTTCAGCTTTTGAAAATTTCTGAGATTATAAATTTTTCTCAGTTTTTTTTGGCAGAGATGTACTCTGTTTTCTATCTGCAATGGTCTTAAATATGCCATCATAAATTACTCTGTAAATTCTGATAAAAGATATTTTCAGTGCTGGGAGAAAACATCACCACATCAACGCATCGCTGGGAACAATTCATATTTTTCTGTCTTCTTTTCTGACAATCCAGATCTGCGGTTATTCCAGTAAATATCAGAAATCTGGTCATTTATTGTTTTACCTTTTCCGCTGTTCAGTCAGCTGGACAAAATGTTTAAGACACAGGAAACTATTTTAGCTGCACTAAGGCTCCCTCTGCTGGCTGCTGTAAACTCTCCTGTTTGATTTCCATTTAAAGGGAAATTAATTCACAACTTATCTCCGACTTGAGAATTTTTAATGAGTTTATTCAATTATAAAAACAAAAAATGATAAATTAGTCGAATTTCTTCAGAATCTCTTTTAAAAAAATATATGTAAACCAAATTTTGAGATTTATTGCTACTTATTTGCTTCTTCAAAGGGCAGTTAAATAGATACTACATTTATCTTTTGCTTTAGAGATTAATTGTGTCTTGGTGCAATTTTAATATACAGTTAAATACTTTTTATTGACAGTTAAAGAATTATGGATGCACTTATTTAAAAAAGAAATGAACTTATAAAATCTAAAACTAAATATTTATTACACTTTGACACTCTTGGTATTCCATATAAAAATATGTGAGTAAAACTGTGCAAATGAAATTTCTGAAGGCCAAAATTAAATGAATAAAAAAGAAAAATACAGAACTAAATTTAGAAACATAAGCAGAAGACAATTATAAATAAATAGATACATTAAATAGATAAATAGCAATAAAATAATTTATTTTAACAGCATCATGGTTTTATTGAGTGATATTGGCAGATTTATTTTTTTAAGCCAATGAAGTTAAAATTGAAGACCATCATATATTGCAAAACAATAACCAGTAGTAGCGTAAAAATTTTTAAATTACATGAATCTGATTTAATAGATAATAAAATGTTTAAAAATGCAAACATTCGCCATGACGAAGGAGACGAAAAGTTTTGATTTCAGTTTTCTAATCACAAACAAATGTTCAGTTACAGGAGCTGAAAGTTGCTTGTTTAAAGAAACCAGAAGAAAGAAACATTAAATAAAATTACAAATTTCAGATGTAACTAAAAGTAAAAATGAGAACTAAAATATGAAATTTCATAAGTGGAAAATGTTCAACTTTTCAGCTTTTAAACTCAGAAATTTCCGTGTTTTTTTTCTAGAAAACTTCTAAGATTACTCTAAAAAATTCAGGGGTTTTTTTTTTCTTCCTTTTAGCAAATTTGTGACTTAAAACTCAGGAATTTCCGAGTTTTTTTTCCTCAAAGATCTAAAGATTAATCTAAAAATTTCAGATTTTTTTCAAGCAAAATTTTTGACTTTAAAAACTCTGAAATTTTCATGTGTTTTCTAGAAAGTTTCTAAAATGAACCTGAACATTTTTGAGTTTTTTATTTTATCTACAAGGCCCTCATACACCGTCACAGACTTTGATTTCTCCTAAAACTGAGAGCAAACAAACCGAGTTCTGCTCAGTTTCTTCTGAAGAATCAACAAATCTTAACAAACCTGAAAACTTCCCGACTCAAATCAGCAAACTTCCTGACTTCCGGCCGCCATTACAGCCTCCAGCTCCCGAGTCCAGTCCAGAGCGTCGACGAGTTCCTTCACGCCGCTGACCACGTCACCCAGCTGCGTGACGTCATGAGGCCGCCGCCCCCACGCGAAAGGCCCCACCAGGTCCCGGTTGATGAGGAGGCGGGGCACCGAGCTGCGCACGGCTCCGGCCAGGCTGGCAAACGGCTCCACCTGCGGGCCAGAAAACAAGGCTAAACCTGCCGCCCAAATGTCCTGCAGACAAGTTTTGGTTGCTAGGTAACGTGGCTGGGGTTGCTAGGTAACGGCGCAGTCCCTGTGACACGTGACTTAACAGGCGGGAGATTTTTGAAACAATGTACAGCAGATTAGAATTATACATTTAAATATGTTGGCCTGCCACAATAAGTAATAATCAATAATCAATAAATCAATCACATGATAAATTAATTTATTGTTTTTTCTCTTTCAACCAAAAACTGGATGACTAAAGTCTTCAGTTCGGTGCTTCGGTCTCAATTAGCCCTCAGTTTTTTTTCCTAACTCATTTTATGTGTCGTTTCTGTTGTTTTGTTGATTTATTTTGGATATTTTAAATGTCTTCCAGTTCCAGTGTTAATGTTCATTAGGACTTAAATATTATTGATCTTTAAGACAGGGTCATTGCATTATTATTACACCTTTACAATTTACTTGAAAATGGTTTCAAAACAACAATATTATTGTTTATCACAAAAACTTCTGGGACAATGTATCGCCCATATATCTAGCTTATGTTATGTACGCATGCTGACCATTATCAGTGTTTGAAATGGATATAAATATCATGAAACGTTAACATTTACTTTGTTTAAAAAATAAAGTCTGTTTGTCAGGAGTGAAGAAAAACTAGAGATGACAGTCTGAAGTAGAGGAAGAGAAAAAACTAAGAGTTTCTACAGAGGGAAGGGTTACGAAATATGAGCAAGAAACCATGAAACTGGATCATTACTGTCAGTCTAATTCATTTTACAAACCACCACTTCACAAATGTCTCTTAAAAGATGTGGAGCGAAGAAAACAAAGTGTCAGTATGTTTGGTTGCTATGACGCTCACCTCCAGCGACGTTCCCATGACGATCAGCAGGTCGGCCAGCGGGAAATCTGTCAGGTACTTGAAGAAACTCAGGGGAAGTTCCTCCCCAAAAAACACGATGTCAGGCTTCACCACGCCCTTACAGGTGGGACAGCGAGGGACGGCCCCGCTCATCACCTCTGGCTGAAAACACGACAACTTGGTTCACACCTACCAAGATGGCTGCCAGCTACAAAGTTCCCGGAAGTGTAGCGTTACATGAGAAGTATTTATTAGCAAGTTTTTAACATTTTGCTAATTTCATTCCAATTTGCATTTTGCAAAATGTGCTGTATTTTCAAAAATATTCACAGTCCCATTTAAGTCAAATCCATTAAGTTCATAAAGTGAAGTGAAGACTTTGTGACTCACTCTGAGCTCCTCGCCGTCATATTTCCGCAGGCAGGAGGTGCAGGTGGCCGTTGCAAACGTGCCGTGGGCCTCCACCAACATCTCCGGAGGAACTCCTGCAACTTGATCCACAAACAGCAGAGAGCAAACATTAAAACACAACAACACCCATGTGGACTGCAGGGAGGTTTGGAAATACCTACGTCTCTCCAGCCCGTCGATGTTCTGCGTGTACATCCGCAGCAGCTGGCCCTTCTGGTGAAGCAGACGGACAAAGTAGTGGGTCAGGTTGGGCTGGTAGTTACCCGGGTACAGCTCTTTGGCCAGGGCGAAGAAGGGATTTGGGTTTCGATGGAAGAATCCGATCTCGAAGATGGCCTCGGCGTACGGCAGGTCGTACTGCTGCAGGTTGTCATACAGGCCGCTGCCCGGAGACCTGCAGGTCCAGAAAACAAAAATGGGCCATTTTTGTTAATTATATATATAAATAGTCTTCATTTAAATGTGACTAGTGCAAAATTTTGTGTTTCTGTTTTATATTGTTCTGGTTTCTCACTAACAGTGCTTTCAAGCATCCATCCATTCAGCCATTCTCTTACATGCATATCCCTAATGAGGTGGCAAGGGTGCTGGTTGCTTTTAATCATTTACAGTCAAATCTTTATCAACTTAAAGATGTTGATAAGTTTATGCTGTTTTCCCACCGGTACATTCGGATAGATTGGGAACCAAATTTGCGACATTTGCTACATTTTCAGCTACTGCAGTTCATTTTCACGCTGGATTGTGTCAAACGAACCAAACTAATTAGAAAACCTGTTCCCTTCCCTGCCTGTGGGGGCACTGGTCCTTTTGTGTGAAGGAAACGACACAAAAACCTCTGGAGAAGACACAGAGCACAACTTCCTTCTTCACCAAATGTAAATAAAAATGGAGTGGAGTCAGATTTTAGCAGTTGAAGGATTTCTCTATTGTCATTTCTCCTGCTAGTGCTAGACTAGCATGTTTGTTTTGGCTGTATTTACCAAGAATGCCTTGCGCTGTAATCCAATTCCTGCTTTTATAGCAGTATCTGGTCCGCTTGGCGTTCACATATGCATTCAAACCGCACCAGAGTTCACTTCAACCTAACCCAGACCGAGGTTTGTAGGCAGACCAGGTCACTTTTTGGTCCGATTACGAACTTTCTAGGCAAACGGACTTGAGTTGGATTAAAGCAGACTAAACAGGGCTGGTATGAATGCTCCTTTAAGTACAAATAAATCAAAGGTGATGCTGTTTCTAATTGGAGATTTGAAAGTAAGGATTTTCCAGTCATTACTAGAACTGAAGATCTGAAAATTGAAAAAGTCTCACTGTATGAATATTTAGGATTTTTAATTGATGATTCTTTGTCTTTTACTCCCCACATTCAACAGCTGGTGAAGAAGCTGAGATTAAAATTGGGATTTTATTTCAGTATTTGCACCTGAAATCTGGGATGCCACTCGGAGTGCTGATCCCGGCTCCGGCCATCACCACCACCCTTTTGCAACGCCGCTCTCGGATGTTTTCGGCGACATCCTGCAGAGTCTGCGGCTGAACGGATTCACCTCCACCACCAAACAGTCCCCTGATTATTATCCTCTGGAGAAACGACTCCTGTCTGAGGAGAACTGAACATTTTTATCAGCAAAGACTTCCCTAAAGAAACAGAAACAAAGACCAAGCAGATTTATTTCATTCTTATTACATTTGAATGTCACATTTAAAGTCAAATCATTAATACTTTCAGCTGAAAAAAAAGTTTTTGTAACTCATTTAAACTGTTTTCCAGTAAGATAAACAGTAGCTCAGGTATAATACTGCTTATCTTAATTTCAGAGTTGGGTAGTAACTTCATTTACCTGAGTCATTTTTGGTAAAAAAAAAAAAAAAAAAAAAAAAAAAAATTTTAGGTGTTTTTTTTAAATACGCTTTAATTTATAATTTAAGTTGTGTAAAGTTATTTATTTTATTCTAATGG